>JAVSBS010027807.1:15705-26389 GCA_033124195.1 Coracias cyanogaster | reverse complement strand
TGGGCAACCTGGGCCAGTGTCTCACCACCCTCAGAGTGAAGAATTTCCTCCTAATTTCCAATCTAAATCTCCCCTCTTCCAGTTCAAAGCCATCACCCCTCATCCTATCACTACAGGCCTTTGTGAAAAGTCCCTCCCCAGCCTTCTTGTAGGCTCGCTTCAGATACTAGATGGCCATAAGAAGGTCTCCCTGGAGCCTTCTCTTCTCCATGCTGAACAACCCCAGCTCCTTCAGCCTGTCGACAAGTAGGATTTGTCAAGCCACAGCTACAGATGTTTGCACGGAATCTCCTCACTTATCCAGTGATAATACCACGTGCCTGGGACATCTGAACAAATCGTACCTCGTAAATAATAAACATACGGTTGGGTTAATCAGAAAGAGGTGGCGAGGAACACAGAGATTCCCACAGACTCCCTGCCACAAGGAAGGAAACAAGAGAATGCCCTGACCTAAGCAGAGGAGAGTCTCACATACACATGGATCACAGGGAGATCACAGGAGCTGTTTGCAGATCATGAATAATTCAAGCAGAAGTGGCTGGAAGTATGAGAACAGAGCGATGGGAGCTCATCACCACCACTTCGGCAAGTTTACTTTCCTTGAGGAAGGCAAAAAACCAGTGTCATGACTGTACTGTGGATGTTGCGATACGGGGTGTTTTACCAGCTCCCCAGCTGCTGAAGAGCATCCTTTCCTTTTCTCCTTGAGGTAGTTTTGTGATCATTTGGTTGGATATCTAGGGGAAAATAATGCATTTTTTAGTTCCCACCAGCTGTCCGCTGCCTAATTACACAAATCACAAAGTTGTAGACTGGTTTGGATTGGAAGGGACCTCTAAAGCTTATCTCATCCAACCCCCCTGCACTGAGCAGGGACATCTGCAACTACAGCAGGTTGCTCAGGGCCCCGGCCAACCTCACCTGGAATCCTTCCAGGGATGGGGCAGCCACCACCTCTCTGGGCAACCACAGCCAGGCTCTCACCACCCTCAGCACCAACAATTTCTTCCTTCTCTCTAATCTAAATCTTCCTCTTTTAGTTTCAAACCATCCCGCCTTGTCCTGTCCCAACAGGCCCTGCTCAAAAGTCGGTTCCCATCTTTCTGACAGGTCCCCTTGAAGTACTTAAAAGGTCTCCCCGGAGCCTTCTCTTCAGCTGACCAAGCCCAGCTCTCCCAGTCTGGCCTCCCAGCAGAGGTGCTCCAGCCCATCTGCACGCTCTGTGCATGGGAAGACTTGCACCATGTGTTGAGCCGTGCCGATGGTGGGAGGGGAGGGTGAGGAACACAGCAACCGTCACATGTGCAAATACAGGTTCTCACCTGGTGACTGTTAATGAAATATGCAGAATATTAATCTTAATATTTGAGAGCAGAGTAGGTCGTTACGGAAGTCTAGGATGTGTTTGCTGCTGAATTTAGGTAAATGGCTCAACTCCTTGCGTCTTGGCACTAGCTTGAAGTAGGAGTGCTGGTTTCTGTGCTCTTTCCTTGCTCTCCCGGTCAACCTTGTGACTATGGAACTGTGTGGCAATCTCATGGCTACAGGGCTTCCTGCATCTTGACACCAAAGCGAGCCTTCAAGTGGTACAGCTCTCATCACTCCTCCAAGCCTCGGGAAAAGGAAGACATGAATCACAACGGTGGTGAAAAGAGAGGGCTTAAAGAATTAAAAGGGTTAATGAGTTAGAACTTTTCTTTTACATGGTTTGTCAATGATCTTGAGCCTACCTATAGTCTGAAGAGGTCCTGGAGAACCCTGAGTGGACATCTACAAAAAAAATGACTTGAGACTTGGTGCAGCCTGGAGTATTTTCAGGTCCATCACAGCTCTCTTCTTCCCCTGTTTCTGTGGTCTGACCCCAGACTCATTGGTGAAGCAGTCTGGGAGCTTGGTGCAGCCTCTGATTCTGCCATGAGTGGTCCTGTCTGGCACCGGCTGCCCTGAGACCTTGGCAGCGTCATTCTAGTGCTGAGTGATGTGGCCCTGATTAGTCTTGAAGAAGCTGGGATAGAGGTTGCTTTGTGGATGTGGTGTTTTAGACATCTGCCTATTCCTGAGTACATCCAAATATGGTTTTTTCCAGGTGGCTAAATCTAAATCCTTAGGTTGCTTCCCTGTGGATAGCTCACCGCTTGGGATCTCTGCGTGGATCCACGCCAACGCTCCCTTGTTTTGTCCGTACAATCAAATCTGAGTGGTTTTCTTCCAAAACCAGACCCAATCTCGTCCAGGTTTCTTATCACCCTGCATGTGTGTGTATGTTTGCGCCACCCCAATAACTTCTGAACCTCTCAGCCTGTTTCAGACAAGCCTGACAAAGAGATCCAGGTCTGCAAGGGTAATTAACGTTGCATCAGTTCATGAAAAACAGGCAGTCAGGCACGAGGGATGGCCCAGGTACTTTCTGAGCCTCGGGGAGAGGTGCAGCTCCAGCCTGCGTCAGTGGATAGCAGACAGTCCCCATGAGCCTGAGATCTTCCAACTCAGTCGTGAGATCTATCAACTGGAGCCTGAGCGTGGCCCCTTTGTTGCCCTGGTAGACCCCAGGCCTGTTGGCGTTGTCTTTATTTGCAGTTCAGTGTCTTTTGAGTTGAAAAGCGGTGGTGGTTTGGGCAAAACTAGCCCTCGTAGATACTGACTGGTGCCAGGGAAACGTTTTATTTAGTGGGAGGTGTAGCTGCTTGCCCGCTTTCTGTAGAAACACAGCAAAGGCCTTCTGCAGGTCCAAGGACTCCAGAGTGTGAACATTTCCTCCTAGCAGGGTTTTTCCCAAGTCCTATTGTTTTCTTTCCACAAAAGCGAGAGAAAAGGAGAATTCATTTGATTTTTACGGACGAAGCGAAAGGAACCGTTAGCAAGAGGAACAGGTGGAGATGGAAACCACCTTCCTTCTCTTGCTGTCCCTTGCACGTGCACACACGTGATGCACGGATGTAGCCAGACCTTTTCTCCTCATGTAACGTGGGAAAACTAAATTGAAAAGGAGACAATACGAATCAGGATGAAAGGAATGAGTCAGCTCTGCTCCTGTCTCTCTGAAGCAAGGGGAAGCCTGCCTGGCGCTTTGTTTGACAGGTTCTTTGCAAAAAAGATAATGCATCAGATTGATGACAGCCTGGAAGATAGACCGCGAGCGGTATGAAAATTGCTGGTAGGCACTTGAATGTCACTGACTGCGCAGAATGAATTGTAGGCTGAGTCGCAACAATTTCCCTAAAGCTGTGTCTATTAACATACAAATACCAGGGAAGTCCAATCGTCGAATTTTGATCTGCTTCAGCTTGAGAGTCAGAGGCGCATTGCAGAAGTGCCACCCATTTGAGGCAATTGTGGAAAAGATGCGCCTGGGTTTATGGATAATGTTATTGAGGTGCTTGGAAACAGAAGACTGTCGGGTTTATTCTCCCTTTAGTAACGTATTCGTGTTCCTGGCATTTTGTTAAAATGTTTTTCCAGTTCTAGTCTCCTCTGGAGAGCTGTGCTGAGCGGAGCGTTCGTAACGGAGATGCTCTGTACATCCGTGTCATCTTCCCTCCGTGAGTCTGGTAGAAAGCTGACTTGTGCTCTTATAGCTTTTTTGTAGATTTTAAGATAATTTGATTTTCTGGAGGTAAAACTGAGGTGGAGAAGAGAATCTAGGAGTCATAACTTACTGACCTTCTAGTGAGTAGGCTCAGCTGCTTTTTTTTTTTTTCTCTTAGTTAAACCGCATCATCTGAAATGCAGGTTAGTGGCCAAAACTTCCTGTTGATCTCCATTGTACCATCACTGCACCCATTTTACTTCCTCTGCTGCTCTGCCGATCCCTGCCTGTGCAGAGAAGATAAAAAATCGATCTTACACCCATGCAAAAACCATAGAATGGTTTAAGTTGGAAGAGACCTTCAAGATCATCAAGTCCAACCCAGCGCTGCCAGGCCGCCACTAAACCATGTCCTTCAGCACCACTTCTCCACGGCTTTTTCAATCCCAGAATTAACTTTATATATGAGGTTTCAAGGTCTGGGGGGAAATATTTGAGGTTGTAGATGTCTCCCTGCTGTTAAAAGAAACAGAAGGGAAATTCTGCCTTGTGACTGGGAGCCCTGAAGTTCTGCCTTGTGGTCGGCTGGTTTTAAAAATTGCTTTTTAGGAGCTTCTTGCCAATGACTTCACCGTTTTGCCTTTGTTTGCATCTTTATAAACAGCTCCTGCACCTGAGGAGGTGGTTACGAGGATTAGTCATTGGTTTTAAAGCTCTTTGAAGATGGCGAGCGGTGTATAACAGCTCAATGTTTATTAATGGCATGGCTTAGTATGATGAGATTTTTTTAGGGCTGAGTTTAGATGTGCCAGGCCAGAGCAATCCCTCGGCAAGCTGGGATTGGTATTGCCTCACTGATCTCATCCTGGCTGTGCCAGTTGATGGCACCTGATGATCTGGCCCATCATACCTGATCTGTGGGCTGCAGCAGGCAGCCCTGCCTCTCCTTACTCCTCTAGCAAGTTCTCCTTCCACTGGCCTCCTGCCACAGCACACGCCAAGTTTAAATTTGGTTCTGTGTTTCTGGCTTCGTTCCTTCTAAATGTTTTCAATTTTGTTGGCTTTAACTGATCCCAGTGGCATCTTTTTATGATGCACTTATTCAGCTACTTCTACTGCTTCGAGTGCAATAACACTTCTAAAGTTCAACCTATTTTTTAATTAAAAAAAAGAAAAGGCAAAGGGTAGTATTGTTCTGTCACTGGTGGGAGAAAGGGAGGATTTTTCTTAATCTTTAAATTTGATTGAATTTAAAACTCGACATATGTGGTGGTTTTAGTGGAACACTGCTGTAATTGGAAGGGCGAATCCCTGTTTGTTCTTGCTCTCTTGGGAGCCAGTACTAGTATTGAATAAACACAAGCATTGCCATCTGTTGCAGGATCTCAAAGCGCTTCAGGACTGGTGAATCATAGAATCATAGAATGTGAGGGGTTGGAAGGGACCCCTGGAGATCATCGAGTCCAACCCCCCTGCCCAGCAGGACCAGAGAATCTAGGGCAGGTTGCTCAGGAGCGCATCCAGATGGGTCTTGGATGGGACTGAACCGGTAAAGTGGGTGGGATGAAGAGTTAATCAGCTGTGCTGCAGCATCAGAGAACAGCCTTTATAGAAAAGAAGGCAGATTTACTGGGCCTGTAAAGGGAATGACTGAAATGTGGAGTAAAATGCTCTGCTCTATAGCTTTGCTGGGAATGTTGGTGGGGAGCTACTGACCATTTCAGAACCATTCTGCTGCTTTGGGTTTGTGGGGACCTTGCTCCGTTTTGAAGGCACGGTGCCGCAGGTAGCCCTCTCTCCGGCTAATCGCCCTTGTCTTGTAGGTTGACTTAATATTTAGGAACCATCTCCTCTAGGTGAGAGACCGAATGGACGTTTAGATTCTTTTCTAATGAACCGCTTGAATCCTGGAGTGGTGTGGTTGTGGTTTTGTATTTGGGAGAACCCCGAGGAAAGCTCTCCTGCCTTAATGCCAGAACTTCCTGGGTGCAGTGTCTGCTCATTTTTCAGGATTGTTGAAAGACAAGTGACGTTTCCTTTCACGAGAGGGGCAAAGACGAGGCATGTTCTCGCTCTTTGTGAAACCTCAAACTGTTACGGCAGTGTACTAGTGTGATAAATTTAGGATTACACGAGCTGTTGTGTAATGCAGAAAGGAGATTAGCTGGCTTGAATTCAGAAGAAAGGAAAACACCCTGGGATTTTCACTGTATGACACACTGAGAGTGGTGCTGTTCACCCCGAGTCCTTCCACCAGGACGGTTCTGCTCCGTGTTTTCAGTGACAAAGCTTAACTCGGTACAGTGCTGTTTATTTTTCTAAACGTGATTCAAACAGAACGTCACGAAAGAGCAATGAAGAATCAGGTTTTGTCTTGGGAGCGTTAAAACAGTGATTTAAGTGTCAAAATCTCGGTGATGGATGAGTTTGTCAAGCTCTCTGAAGGCAGCTGTTGAGTTATTTTCATTCAGTGGGTTGCTAGGCCCGCCTGTTGTCAGAGTTCATGGAATGATGCAGAGAAAAGTCTTTTTTTGTTTTCCTCTCTGATGAGCAAGGAGTTTAAAAAATAGAACTTGTCCAGCTTGATAAACAGAAATAGTTCTACCTGTCTGCAGTGGAACAGAGTGGGTCAGGAGTGGAAGGGGAGCAGCAGAGTGAATTCAGCAGATCCCGTGACCTGGGAATCCTCCTTTCTATTCTCGCTGTGCCGTGCTGGCGGGACTGACAGTCCTGCTGTGGCTGTCTGTCTGTCCAGGGAGCTGCTGCAGCTTTCTCCTGTTTACAACTCGGAGCCCTGGAGACGGGGAGTGCTGGGAGCTATTCCCCGCCGGGTGCGGGACTGGCACTCGGAACTCGGTCTTGAGTCTAAAATGAGACTGGAGGTTAGATGTAGGCTGAGCTTTACAAGTGATGTCTTGTGTTATAATTCCTTCAAAACCTGTATAGTGCCTTAAAGAGCAAGAAAGAAAGGTCTGAAGGAACGCTGGGCAGTTCTGTGGTCACGCAGCCTTCTGTTTCAAGGTCTGCCAGCCACTCTCACAAGCAAAATACCAAAAAAAAGGCAGAGGAACAAGGACTTAAAGGTGGTTGTCTTCAAGTGAGATTGTTTAATTTGTGTCCTGTGGTGAAGATGCAGACCTGGTGTTTCAGAATGGCCGGTGTCCTTCCTGCCTAACTGGGTTCCCTTGGGAAAAAAATAACGTTCTCAGGCTCCTGCCAGTAAAAGAGTGAGTTTCAGCTGTGCGGCGGTGAATGAGAGGAGGAGGGTTGCATTTCTTTGGTAAAAACTGAATTAATCTTGTATGGACCATTGTGATAAAGATGCCATGGGAATAATAGTTGGTTTGTTTGGGCGAGACAATGTCCGAGTCAGACTTTTGGTCTTGTGGTCCCACAGAGGAGTTTTGGGATTGTTTCGCTGTTGGGAAGAAAGAGCCCCAGTGATTTGCCGGTGCTGTGTTTCTAATCAGCGATTATTAGAAAGAAAAATATTTAGTTCTGCGTGATGTTAGAGATGACAGAAGCTCCCTGCTCGGACGCTGGGAGTCCTGGGAGTTTGCGTCTCCGGGCTTGCCAGATGTTTCTGCTGTAACCTAGAACCTGCTGAAAATCAATCCCGTGGAGGTGAGTCACCTTACAGGCGCTCACGTTCCCTCCGCTTCCCAGGGCGCTTCTTGAGCCTGAAAGATCTTAAACTGCAGAGTTTGGGTTTTTTTTAATAATACAAACTGTTCTCATCAAAGGTTTGGTGGTTTTGTTTTGGAGGGGACGGGGCAGGGAAATACATGCTGTGGTTTCCATCTTAATTTTTTGCAATTTCATGGACCAAGTGGTCAGAGTTGTTGTTCTCTACCTTATTTCTGTCACCATTAGCATCCTACCTGTGAGAGGATCCCTGTTAATTAGATGATGGACGCAGCCAAAACCTGCAGCGTTCAAGAGTTCTCTCACTGAAGCGCTCGGGAGCTGTCCGAGGCTCTGTGTGGAGCAGGACGCGCTTTGCCCCAGAGAAGCAAGGTAGACTTCTGGTTTTCTGCCAAACCCCGAAGTTTTAGAAGCTCTTGTGTTGATGCTGTCAGAAGGTACCCAACCGGTGCTACACAACCCAAGTCCTCCTTCTGAACTGGGAAGATGATTGTTTGGGGTGTTTCCACAATATTTGTTCCAGGACAATGATCGTGCTCGATGCTTAAACTTAATTTGATCCAACTCTAATTGCAGTTAGTCAGGAAACTTCTTCGGTGGGAGCTGGACTCTGTTACAGAGTGTGTTTTAATGTGGCAGCATGACTTACTCAAAAGCTAATTCTGATTATTTTTTTTTGTTTTTTTGAAGGGGGCAATTTTCTTCTAGGAGGCGAATGACCCAGTATAAGCTGAGATCTTGGCAAACTAGAAAAATAATACTAGTGTTGGATCAGCAGAGCTCACCAGAGCCAGCTGCCAAGTGAAATTCAAAGGGTTACGGGGTGAAAACGGGGCGGTGCAGGAGGTGTCTGAAACCTCGGAGCTGGCAATGCCAGTTGCAGAAGCACAGTACCTAAAAAAAGCTCTTCTGCCCTTCCTGTGCTGAAGTCGGCGCCGGGCCGGGTTCTGTGTGGGGAAGGCAGAATCTGCTAGAAGTGGTTTCGGAGATGTGGTTTGCCCGTGAAGGGGGTGGGAAACCCGCTGCCTCTGTGGCACCCGGGACTGAAGCAGCGACCTGGATGTAAGTGGTGGTGTAAGGAGCTGCGACAGGAACTGCGGCTCCTTCTGAGGAGAATATCTGCCTGTTAGGGACGCTTTTAAAAAGTGCTATTGTCCAGTTGAACTTTCCCTACCCTGTGAAACTGCTGGATGGAGTAGGGATGTTGAGCGTTTATCGTGGCACAAGCTCTTAAGAGAGTTGCAGTTGAAGGTGCTGTTCAGATACTCGGACAAGACCATTTCTGTGAGAAATGGAGCCAAAAACCATACAGCCAGAACCTGTTGGCCTAAATTAAATAGGCTTGGGGCTTTTAAAAGACAGATCTTTAACCTCTCATTCTGGTTTCTGTCCTGAGGGAGAGTTTTGAACCAGGAAGTGTATCCTCTGCAGGGAAAGGAGCCCTGGCTCTAGACAAGGAATCAGGAAAAGAGTTATGCCTGGTTAGATACTAATTTGTTGAGGTAAACGAGTAATTGCAGGGGCAGAACAGTTGAGAAAAGAGTGAATCTCTGAGGGGTGCGTCGTGATGAGGAACGACTGCTGTAGGTGCTTCTTAACGAACTTTGTATCCAAAAAGCACTGCTAGAGCTGGGTGGAAGTAATTATTAAAGTACTAATTGCAAGTGCTGCTTTCATCACTCTGCAGATGTGGGTTGGCCAAAGCCAGATGTTTCTGTATCTCATCTGAAGAGCAGCAAGAAGGATGGAGGTAGAAATCAAACCCGACTATAAAAGGCCATCAAGGGATACAAAAATCATCCTGTGAATGTCTTCATAGTGAGAAGATGGTGGAGGAAGGGGCAGAGAGGAAAATTTAGAGTCCAGCATCCCTGAAACCAAAGCGTTCAGTATCTTTTGACTTCTTGCTGAAGACCGAAGTCAGCTGGTGAGCAACTAATGCTGGTGACAGCCTATTAAAAAGAACGAGCAGCCTTGCAAGGAGTCATTTAAGTGAGATATTTTGGTCTGTGTACTGGAAGTACCGACTGAAAAAAACCTTAAAAGCTTTAGTAGGCGTCTTTGGAGAAATGGAAAGCGGGTGATGTTTTGAAAGACTGGAGAAGAGCGAGCAGCTGGTGTAGGTGAAGGAGTGGGAAGAGGAGAATGGGGAGTAGTAGTCATCTTAAAATCCTGCAGCAAGGAGTGAAGCGGTTCGTAAGCACCCGCAAGATGGTGGGGAGCACGTCCCAGCCCGTGCAGGTTTGCCTCCGGTGCTTCCCTGGCAAAGCGAGCTCGCTTCTTTCTCCAGGAAGAGGTCAGGTCAGCAGCAGCTCCCGCGTGTCTTCAGTAAGGTTTTGATTTCTGTCCTTGTAAGATTCTCAAGCAGGTGAGATTTAAAAGAAACAAAAAAAAGTGTAAGAAGGTGCTGCTGTATGATGGGTACAAAATAAAGAGCCTCAGAGTACCAGTAACGCGCTCGTTAAACTGGAAGGCTGTAGGAGTGGGTCACTGGGGGGGCTCTGGGCTTTCATTTGGGGTGCAAGCGGTGGAACAGACTGGCCGTATTAAAGCTGTAAATGGCATAAGCAGGGAAGGATGGCAAATATGACAGGCTTAAAAAGGGAGAAATGGATGTGACGACTTAAATGTTGCCTGAAAAACTGGCTACAGGTCAGCGAGGATGGTGGTGAGGTTTTGTATTCGGGCAAAATACCCGGCTGCAGGCACTGGAATCGTTCATTAGGTACAGAACATAATTAAAGGAATCCATCACCCTCACTGGTAACCAGTGAGCAAAAGGAGGAGGGGTGGCAAAAGTTCTGTTTGAACATATAAACCGGAAGATAAACTGCAGGTGATGATGTAATCCTGATGTAATCCTTCCGTTCCACCCCGTGCTGGTAAAGCTTCTCTGGAACGCGCCGTGACCTGGTTTTGGTACCACGCTGGAAAAGTGACGTGGACCAAGTGGAGAAGAGACGATGATCTGAGTGAGGCGCATGAATGGGAGCCCTCAAAGTCCCTCCTGGCCCCGTCTTCTCTCCCGTGCGAGCTGTAAACTGCGGGTCCCTGCCCACGGCTGGGCCGGTGGTGGGGCAGGGTGAAGGGGGCAGGCAAAGGGTGGCCTGGCACCTAGTGCTGCTCGCTGCAGGCTGAACTGGGGGAGAAGGTTTTGTCCTCTGGTGCAGAGCGTGTGTCTGGCCTTGTGTTTATCGGCAGTGTTTATCTTGATTGTTTTCTGTTTGCGTGCTTCAGTGGGGTGTGAGGGCCCTGTTGGGGAGGTTTTGACTTTTTATTTGTGGTCTATAACATATGTAGTATTTGGAAACTTCAGAAATGACCCTGAGGATGGATCTGATAAAGTTACCACTTCATGAGTGATACAGAACCACAGAATGGTTTGGGTTGGAAGGGACCTTGAAAGGTCATCCAGTTCCAAACCCCCAGGCCTTGGGCAGGGACATCTGCAACCAGAGCAGGTTGCTCAGAGCCCCGGCCAACCTCACCTGCAATGGTGCCAGGGATGGG
>JAVSBS010027807.1:0-10772 GCA_033124195.1 Coracias cyanogaster | reverse complement strand
CCCAGGATCGTGTCCAGGCGCCTTTGGAATCTCTGCAGAGAAGGAGACTCCACAACCTCTCTGGGCAGCCTGGGCCAAGCTCCAGCACCTTCAGTCATTTCTTTCTAGGGTGCAGCACCCACCTTTTGGTGGACACCCCGGTCGCTGGGTGGTTACAGGGAGGAGCTGTCTCTCTAGAGACCTTCCTGCATCAGAACCGGCAGCTTAATTACAATTTTAAGGTGAAGTTGGAGAATCAGGTGCCACATACCTGAGCTCTGGGGATGAAGCCAGGATGGTGCTTGCCCAGCGATGAGGAAACGAGTTCTCAGGGTCTGTCCCAAACCAAAGACCAGCTGCCTGTAGAAGGCAGCGGGGAAGCTTTCCCAGCGCAGTGTCCACCTAAACCTTCCTTCTGCACCCTGCCACTGTGACGCTGTCGTGTAGGGACCAGAACTTCTCCTCGTATTTGACCTACACTGTACGTTGTATAAATCCACTTGAGCTTTCAACTAGTGTAGATGGATTTTTTTGTTGTTGTTGCCCCATCCCCACTTCTGTGCCTGGTTAGAACAGAACATTCCAGCTGGGAGGGACCTGCAACACTCATCCAGTCCAACACCTTCCAGCGCTTGAAGCTGTTCTCATTAAAAAAAGGTGAGGTGAAAGCCTTGAATTTTTCCATATTAATACACTCGTTTGCAACCTCCTTCCCAATTCTGGTGCCGCAGACTGGGGGTTTTCTGTTCGGTTACTGCCGTATATTCCAAAGGTGGTTTTGACTATTATTTTCAGTGGTGTGTTCCAAGGAGCAGACCTGTGTCCATGGGGATTTGTGGCGTTATTTCCCACTCTCTGAACAGCTCTGGGAGGGGCCTTTGCTGTTGAAATCACACATTTTAAAATCTATTTATTTCCCTACTTGCTCCTGAGCCCTAGAATAGAAAGTCCCCGTTTCTGGGGTTTTCAGTGCACCTTGGAAAAACAGTTCTTTAAATTTTGTGTTTTATTTGGTGTTTGCCTTGGAGTTGATTTGAACAGGCCCATCTTTGCCGCTGGACCAAATCAAGCTAAACCTGAGCTGCTTCTGCCGTAGCCTCTGCCCCTTCTAAACGTGTTCCTGCACACCGCGGGCCTGTTCCTTTGCGAGGTACCACATTTTAGATTCTCCGCATGACTCGAAGATGAAACCTCCTTACTCCTCACGAATGCGATGTGTAGATACAGTCCTTTGGCTCCCTTGCCAGCCCTACCCAGGCAGCAAGAGCTGGCTTCTCATCCCTCCCTGCTCCCAGAACCCCGGAGCCTTCCCGCTGGAGCTGGGCTGTGGGCAAACTGGAATTACCTACGACTAAGGAAGTGATCTTGGTTCTAGCGCTTTGCTGAAAAGCGCAGGCAAAAAGACTCATCCGGGTTTTCCATTAGACTGATCTACTGATGCTTCTCTTGGTAAAAATCTGATTATTTTTGTTTGCATTACTGGGGGGGAAAAAAAAAAGAGGTAGAACGTTGTCAAATAGTCCTGTGGTCATTAAGTATTTAATCTGAGATTAAATGGCTGTACTTTGGGTTTGTCTTCCCTCCCTTAGGGCTGAAAGTGGGTGCTTAGGAAAGAATAGAAACCAAACCAGCACCCCTGGTACCTCCCCCAGCCTCTAAATATTTGAGGCTTGCAGAATTCCTAAGGTAGAGGTGTATGAAAACCCTGAACGGGTTTCTCACCTGTGTGAACCATCAGACCTTCCCCTCTTGTATTCTCTGCGTTCAAGAGGTGGGTTGTTGAGAAAGTCAAGTGACTGTCTGGGTTTAGTGGGTAGCCTGGGGTTAGATCTTGTATCAAATATCTCATCTTGTATCAAATATCTCATCTTGTATCGGGCATCTTCCTGTGGACAAAACGACTGCTTTCATACATGCTGGGTCTCATATTGGAGTCTTGAGTGTTGGGTCTTCTTCTGGAATAATGTCTGTCTTTCCTCATGATTAAAAATATAAAAATCTTGGCTAATCACTGCTTTGATCTGTACCAAAAAAAAGAAAAATTCTGTCTTGCATCCCAGCCTTTCACTTCTCCCAGCGGTGTTGTGAACCACATGCTTTGCCTTTAGCCTGAGATTTAAAAATAAAAAGTGACAGCGGGTAGGTTTCTTCCGTCTTCCCTAGAAGTTTGGCTTGCGCTTTATTGTAGCGTATCGTCCTAACCTTTTCTTAGGGCTTTTGTTCTCGAGTTTTTTATACTTTGTAAATCAAATGGCAAGTGTCCGTTGCCCGCTCCAGGCATCTGCGGTGCAGTTTGTGCTCGGGAAAGAGCCTGGTTGTGTGTCTTGGTCAAGTCAAGGTATGTTTTGACAAGAAGTACCTGCATTCATTTATTTTTCTGTGTAGTTTTCTGAACTGTGGCTGCCGACGCTTCCCTCCCTCATTCCCCGTGAAAAACAACCTTCCGCAGATGGAGCTGCAAAGCCCGCTTGGGTCTCTCCTCGTGTCACTGGGGCCTCCCTGACAATTAAAGCTCTGAAAGAGCTTCACTCCACGCCCAACAGCCCTTCGCTGAGACCGCCTGCCTGACAGCTAGGCCTCAGCCCCTCTTTTCTAGTGGAGATTTTGGCATCTCCTCAGAGTCCCGCTGAGCTCCTTTCCTTCCTTTCTCAGAGGGCTCGGTTCCTCGCTCCGTTCCTGCGCATCCTCTGAGCAGCCGCTCGCGGCGGCTCAGCCCAATAACCTGATCTTGGTGGGTGCTGTCTGCTTCTTCTGCGCTTCTTCTTTCTAAAACACGCTGGTACCGTTTCTTTTCCTCCTCCTCCTCCTCACGAGCCTCCTTCCTTTCCCGTTTGCAGCCGGACCCGGTGCCTTTGCTGACGCGTTGCCCATGCTGGACCTGCCCGACCTGCTGACGTACTCCGGGATGGCAACCAGGTGACGACAGTTGAGGATGACCCTGACTGAAAAACTGCGCGAGAGGATATCGCGGGCGTTCTACAACCACGGGCTGCTGTGTGCTTCCTACCCCATCCCCATCATCCTCTTCACCGCCCTCTGTATTCTGGCCTGCTGGTAAGTCACGCAAAGTACTCGTCGTTGCTGGGCGCTGCTGGTTCGTGGGGTTTTGGGAGCAACGCCATGAACGTGCTCAGCTCTCCCTGTCTCCTGGGCTATCCCAGAAGATCTCTTTTTTTTTTTTTTTTAACCTTAATAGATTTTTATCATCTCTTTTTGTGGGATGAAAGAGAAGACAGGCATGAAGTATCTTCCAGCATAGGCAATTCTGTGATTCATGTGGTTTAACACGTACACTAATTAAATAAGTAAAGCAATAAATAAAGTAATCCCCAAACACCTGCTGGTGGACTCCAAAACCACGGATTAAAAATGGGAGAAGGAAAGTAGACCTTTCTTGCCACACTTGCCCATTCTCTTCTCCCTCAAGCTTGTGCTCTCCTTTTTCAGCCCTTGCCTTGGCCTGTGTGGTGTGTTCTGGTCAATTCTCCACTTCTGGACTCTTAATTTGGATCCAAGTTGCAACTGAATATAATTTTGCTCTCAGAAATGTTTCACCAGCCTCTCTCAATCACTCCCAACGAGGGGTTATTACCGCTGGAGTGGAGAAAACGTCCCTGCTTAGCTTTGCACCCAGACACTTGATGTGCCCATACAGATTCTGTCTGCACATTTTTAATTCTGTCTCCTCTCTTTTGACCAAAATAACCCCTCTGTGATGCTCGACTCCTGCCTCTAGGAGAGCTCCACCTGTGGCGATAGGGATGTGAGTTTTTTGGTGAGCATTGCTGGGGGGAAGGCAGACTTCTGTCACATCTACACTTGGAAAGTGATGGAAGTGATTCTTTTCATGGGTTGCTTTTCACTCCTGTGGCTGTTGCAGGTTGCGAGCAGCAATCGAGGCATCGCTTTCCTGGTGTTTCACTGCTTCGTATCTGTTCTTGTAACTGTCAGTGGTTATAGTTTGATTTTCAGCTCTTGTTCTGTAGAAATACGAAGTTTCTACAAGGTCCAAGCGAGTGGATTCTCCGTTCTGTTTGTCTTTGATATGGTTCCAAGTATCAGCTCTTTCAGTTTCGCTGGAAGCTGCTGTCGCACGTCAAGCCTGTGCTAGCCCCGGGTTCCACTGTGAGACCTGGATGGTCATGTCCCACCACCAACTGCCTCACCAGAGCTGCCAGCGGCGTTAGGCTCCTCTTTTTGGTTATCTCTCAGGTGCTGTGGGTGGGGTACCACAGGAACGCAAGACAACTGCTTCAGGCTAGAATGTTTATCCATATAAATATTGCCATTTAGAAGGGATCAAAATAAAAACTGCAGGCTTCCTCCCTTTCCTAAATTTAGGGTTGGCCAGACAGGAGGAAATCTGATCTAGGATTACTAACAGCTGTCCTCATTCTTCTCGAGAACCTCGTGCCCACTAGGTCACAACTTGTGTCTGTCCTGTCTTTGCGGTCATGTGTTCAGAGCAGTGTGGATTAAGGTGCCTCACACCAAGTCCTTGGAGCTTCAAACTAGGCTGTCTTTAACTGATTAGTCTGAAATACTTATTGGAAGCTTAGTGTTGGGTTGAGGTCTTCAAGCCCTCCTCACAGTCTGAGCCTGAGGTCTGACTTCTTCGTTGCTGACCTGGATGATGAGGTGGACTGCACACCCAGCGTGTCTGCAGATGATACAGACTTCACCCGTGAACTGGAAAGAGCAGCTGATACACCAAGTGGCTGCATGGGCAGAGAGGAACCTCATGAAGTTCAACACAATGTACAAGGAAGACTAACCCCAGGCACCTGTGCAGACTGAGGGTCACCTCTGTGGAAAGCAGCTTTGCAGAGCAGGCCTTGGAAGTCCTAGTGGGCACCAGTTGAGCAGGAGCCACTTACCTGTCCTCACAGCAGGGGCAGCCCACAGTGTCCTGGGCTGCCAGCAGGTCGAGGTGATCCTTCCCTTCTGCTCAGCACTGGTGAGGACACACCTGGAGCACTGGGTCCAGCGCTGGGCTTTCTGTTAAAAGAAGGACATGGAGTTAGTTGAGGAAGTCCAGCAAAGGGCCATGAAGATGATGAAGGGATTGTAGCATCTCTCCAGTGAGGAAAGGCTGAGAGAGCTGGGACTGTTCAGCCTGGAGAAGAGAAGACTGAGATGGGATCTTCTCCCCATATATAAGTATATGAAGAGGGGATGTAAAGAGAACAGAGTCAGACTCACCACCCGGTTGACAGGACATAAGGTGATGGGCACAAGCTGAAACACTGGAGATTCTGCTCATAGAGAAGAAAATATTTCTTTACTTCAAGGCTGTTAATGATTGGAGCAGGTATCCCAGAAAGGTGGTGGAGGTTCCATCCATGGAGCTACTCAGAAGCCATCTGGACCTGGCCCTGAGCCACCTGCCGTGGTGGACCCTGCTCCGAGCAGAACATCTGAACATATTGTCCATTCATTTAAAATAAGAAATAAAACTTAGTATATCCACTTACAAGAAAGCTGCGTTACCAAGTATGTTGTACTCCAGGTTCCTTGGCTTGCGCGATAATTTAGGGATTTTTGTTGCCAGAGCTCAAATTCAGGAGCTGCTCTTCACAGTGAGCACTTGGTAAGTATCCTTAGAAGCCTGAGATGCCTCCTCCTGGTCTGCTCTCTGTGGAATAATCTGGTATTTGTGATGTGTGGCCATGGACAGTCATTCGCTCTGTGGCTTGTGCAGCTATATCCAAGTAGGAACTACGACTGTGTCAACCTGAAGCAAGATACTCAGTAGCTTTTCAGACCATACCGCATTAGAATCCTTCTAAACAAGTCTTTTGCATCAAGTCTAGTGGAATTTTATAGGTTGTCTGGGTTTTTTGGGAGGGAGCAGGGTGCCTACAGGAGTTGTTGGATGTCTACCTTCTGTGGGAGCTTTCTGTTGGCTGCAGGGAGGAACTTGCTGATGGCCACCAAGTGTCACCTCTGTGGTTTTTTTCCTGCAGTCGTACCAAGAAGACTCTGAGTAATGGTCTTTGGCACCCACTTACTGTTGGAATTTAATCTGTGCTCTTCCGTAGCGTTCCATTTTCTTAGGATGGGTCTCGCTGATTCGTCTCAGCCGCCTCGCTGCAAAAGGGAGTGAGAAATGTGCTGAAATCTGGAGAAAGAAGCTGGTGGAAAAAGTGAAGGCCCAGCTTCAAGCTAGAAGCGCGTGTTGGGAACGTTTCTGCCCAACATGACTGGCCAGAGACCTTCAGCCCTGTTTGCGTAGTAATGCAGACTAGGGTCTGAAACAAGCGCGGACCAATGGAGTAGGAACTACAGGTCTTTGTAAAGAGGAAAGAAGCTACACAAATGATCCAGTGGTTTCATTCTGACTTTCATCATCAGGGAAGGTGTTGCAACATCCTCAGTGTTGCTGAGAAGGTTAGTCCCTGTCCCTCAAGAAGTGGGTGGAGAAATGAGAAGCTGGTAGAGCAAAAAGGAAGCGTTCTGTGTTCTTCAGTCTTAAACACGGTCAATAAATACACTGTATTGTTCAAGCAAGCGAGGGTGGATTCTGCATCCTGAGCTCTGGAAAGGGAGAGGGCTCAAACAGCATCTTCTTCAGCACCTGTGGGCACCCAGAACCCAGGAGAGCTTGTGGAACTGCCGCAGAAGAAATTATCTCGGTTGTTCTCCTTTTCATCTCCCTACACCTCAGTAAAACTTGACCATCTTTGCATTCAGATCACTTTTTAGAAGCTGAAACAAACCCTGTGGTCCACAGCTTATCCAGCATCCGTTCCGCTGCTCCGTCAGTGTGCCAGCAGTTAACATGTGGGTGTTTCTCCTGCTCTGAAAGGTCAGGTCTCAAGGATCAGGTCCCACAGTCACCACAGTGTCTGCTGCAGGTTGGTTGAACGTCTTCTGTCTTCAGCCTTGGGAGTAATTTGTGTAGTTGCCTCTTATCGTGTAGACAGGATGTAGCACATCGGGGTTTGTGAATAAATTAATATTCAAAGCCAAAGCAGAAATCCCTGTGATTCATTCTGACCCTGAAAGTCTGAAAATCCAAGTTCTGTAAGTCTGGACTTCACAGTGAAGGATTTCTGCTGAACTGACCATTGTCAGGTGCAGGACTTATTGGTTAACTTCTTGTTTTACCATAAATCCCTTTGTAGGTGGCGTGAATTTTCATCATCCCACTTGAACGGATCTGCATTAAGAAACATTCCTGTTCTTTATAGGGTCTGTCATTGGATTGATTTGTTTTCCCCCAGTAGAATGAGGTGGCTGCTTATGCCTGTTTGACACAAGAGTAGTTCCTCCACCCCAGCTCAGAGAGGAGCAGATGATGCTTATAAATCTGGGAATCGGGGTAAATTTGAAATTCCTGTGTATTTCTGAAGAATATTTTTAGTTAATTTAAAATCAAACAGTCGACTCTGGGAAGCAGGTTTAGGAGAATTAAAAAGGGGGAGTCTTTGAAGGTGTCCACTGACCGAAGCACGAGGTCCTGCTACTAAAGGACTGGCTGGAACCACACATATATTTCCTTCTAGAAGAACTTTTTGCTGATTTCCAGGTTTGTGTGGTAAGCAGAGGAGCTGAGTTGCTGTCAGCCTCTTCACCTTCCAGATCCACAGAGGACAGAGTCTCCCGTGGGGCCACATGATGAAACTAGAAGCCAGTGCCATGTAACGACACCTCTGTTGCGCTTCCTGGAGAAAAGGCAGCGGGCGGCACGGAGCAGGGGGGAGTCGTTGCTTTTCTCATGCAGGTTTTTGAGGGTCAGGGCAAAGCAACCACCGTTTGTATAGAAACGGGTCTTGTCTATGCACTTAGCAAGCTGCTGCCGAACATCTGGCCTTCTCCACCCTCTGGCAAGATCCCTCTGATCAAATTCCAGCTCTCACTAGCGAGGGGGGTTCAGGTTTCACTATCTCTGGGATAGTTTAGGCTGGAAACAGGCGCAAAGCTTGTTCTGCAGCGTGCAAAATGGAGGTGGTAGCTATTTTAAGGCAAGACATCAGCACCTTCCTTGTTATCTAAGACTTGGCAGCTCTCTGCTTTCCTCCTTATTCACCAGCAGAAGACTATTCTGGGGTGGTGGAGATCTCCGCTTTGATTCTGAGGAGGAGGAATATGCAATCGCAGGGTTTGCAGCTCTGTCGAGTTGCCAGCTGCCTCGGGCTGACCTGGCAGTATTCCATCTTGGCCCTCTAAGCTGTCTTGAAAATATGTAAAGTAGTTGGATGAACATTTTTGCTTGAACCTGCCTCACACTTGGTAACTAAAACGCACTCTTGCTTGAATTCAGCAATACCAACTTGGACAGGATCTGGTTTTCCTTTCTTTTGGATTTGCAGGAGGCTGTCAGGGTGCACTGGTACGTGAGCATCTAAAAAGAACCCTTCTCCAACCTCAAACTTCTTTGTGAGCTTTCCTGGCACCTGCTTTAAATCCTACTTTTCTTCCCTCCATTCTCTGTTCCATTCTGGTGTTCACCTCTTTTCCCAATGGTCGAAAAACTCTCTAACAAAGACAGACATGAGGAGAATCAAATGTGAGTGCTTGAAATGACAAGATGAGCCAGTGTCACGTGCCTGGATAAAGCTGAATAAATTCATGAATGAATGTTTTAGCGTCTTACTGAAATAACTGCCAGCAAGCGTAACCGAGTGTGCACTTTGAGTTCTTCCATCAGATATTCTCCAGTCCTTTCATAAACATCAATC
Source organism: Coracias cyanogaster (assembly GCA_033124195.1). Taxonomy (NCBI): domain Eukaryota; kingdom Metazoa; phylum Chordata; class Aves; order Coraciiformes; family Coraciidae; genus Coracias; species Coracias cyanogaster. Next base: position 2,109 of record JAVSBS010027807.1, on the reverse strand, counting down.
CTCAGCTATCACTGTTGTATAAGCAAATCTATGTCCCTGCTTCTCCTTGTGTTGTAGGTAGCTCAAGACAAGGGAGCTTTTGAAAAGAATCCCGGTCGTAGGTCTTGTTCCTGAGCTCTGCTGCAAAATGACCCCACGAGCAATCTACACCATCTAGATCGTGTTGCAGTAAGGACTGTAGGAGCTCAGCATAGGTGTGTGCAGGCAACAGGGTCTCTTTGAACCTTTTATTTAAGATTAAAACTGCCCCATGGGCACCTTCCACTAGACCAGGTTGCTCCAAGCCCCGTCCAACCTGGCCGTGAACACCTCCAGGGATGGAGCATCCACAGCTTCCCTGGGCAGCCTGTGCCAGGGTCTCAGCACCCTCCGAGTGAAGAACTTCTTCCTAACATCTAACCTACATCTACCCTCTTTTAATATAAGAAGACAAGATCACCAAACCAAAGCTCTTGTTCCTGATGAAGGTGATAACCTATGAGGGTGGAGCCGTGACTGACAAGTCTTACACCTCCCTGTCTTTAGCAGTGACGAGTAGTAGAGTTAGACCCGCTAGCTTGTAGAGGAAGCTGAAGGATCCATCAGTGTGACCTGCAGAAAAACTGGATGGAGAAAATCTGAGAGCAATCTTCCTCGCCCCCTCCAAAATATGGATTGGAGGGATCATACAGATCTTCTCCTACAGCATAAATCCTCTTCTGCATTCATGATTTAACCAAACTGTGGGTAAATGCTGAAGTTGATGTAGATACCAACAGATCTAGCCTGACCACAGGCCTGATGAGGATGGTGGAATATGGGGGTCTCGGTTGCCTTGGTTTGCCAGCAGTAGGGTACAGTCCTCAGCTGCACGCAGACATCTCTAGGTTTGTTTTTGCCTTCCATCAGGAAATTTCCCTTTTGTTCCTCTCCTCATTTTGCTGCCCTTGACTCTTCCAAGCAATGCCATTTACTCTCCTCCAGTACATTTACAGGTACTTCCAAATTCTGGGGGTGAGTTTCAAAATCCACACATGAAAAATAAAACCCAATGAAATGAAAAGACAAACCCTGGGTCGTTCCAAAACAGCCACTAAGGAGCTATGAGCTGCTGTGTCCTCTATGTTTGGAGGAGATTTGAACTTCAGGATGGGAGTGGTCCACTTCCCCTCTACGGAAAATGAAACAAGTTTTTTTAACAACTGAAAAAACAAATCCTGAATTCTCAGCCCATTCTGTCTCACGTCTCTCTCCGAGGCCCCCTGTAACCCTGAGCCGGCTGGAAGCCGTGGACAGGTTGTGTTGTTTAGATGAACTTTCTTTCCTTCCCAACTTCTCAGGTAGCTTCCATAGCTACCGCCAAGGCTCCCATGAACAGCAGGTAGATATGTAGGAGGAAATCACTCTGTAGTAGAGGAACTCTGGCAACAGGCATGTTTCTTGGCTACAAAGTGGTTTTATTCAGATGTAAATATACCAGTGGCTGAGAACCAACATGGTGGAGCCACTGCCACCCATCTCCAGAGGGTAGTTTCTTTAAAACGTAGAAATACCACAGAAACTTGGGAAAAAATAGTATGTCAGCTGGGTGTTAGGGTCTTCCTTTGCGGCCTCGGGCACAGCAAGGGCGTCACAGGATCCCAAATTGCTTGATGTGGCACGCTCCGTCCCGACAAAACACCTCTGGTTCCGGCTGGGTGGTTATTTTGCAGAGAGCTGTGGAAGTTTAGGTCATTCTCCTTTCCCAACTGCTCTCCTGTCCCTCTGCTGCAAGTTGCTACTCCCACAGCTCTGCCAGCAGTCTGTGTCAATCCCCTGATCCACGAACGGGCGTGAGATCTGTTCACCATCGCTGCTTGTGACCTGGGTGAGGGATCAGAGTGTGCGCCCACCAAGTTTGTGGATCATGGTGGGTGGTGGAGAGCACAGTTGCTTTTCAGAGGTGCTTTGATGCACATCCAGCAGAGCTATCAGAGCAGGGAGCTGTAGAGTACCATGGAGGAGAGGCTGAGGACACTGAACATCTTCAGCCCATCTGACTGCTGGCCTACAACCCTGCAAGGGCTGTGAAGGGCTGTGCCAGGCTGGGCAGGGCAGTGGTGGAGTCCCCATCCCTGGAGGGGTTTCCAA
>JAVSBS010027806.1:0-36240 GCA_033124195.1 Coracias cyanogaster | reverse complement strand
TCAGGAAGATGGAGCAATCAGTCTCTTTTCAGTGGTGCCCAGTGAGAGGACAAGGGGCAATGGGCACAAACTGGAACCCAGGAGGTTCCATCTGAACATAAGGAAAAACTTGTTTCCTGTGCGGGTGATGGAGGCTGGCTCAGGCTGCCCAGAAAGTTTGTGGAGTCTCCTTCTCTGGATGCTTTTAAAACCTGCCTGGACACCATCCTGTGCAGCCTGCCCTAGATGAACCTGCTTTAGCAGAGGGGTTGGACTAGATGATCTCCAGAGGTCCCTTCCAACCTCCACAAGCCTGTGATTCTGTGACAGAGAGGATAAAAACTGGAGCATAGCAGGGAAGGGAGGTGACATTTTCCCAGTGCTACATGAGCCAGTGGGAGTGATTGTGAACAAAGCCTGGGGCTCTTGAAGCAGTGAAGCTGCGCTACTCATACCAGCCCTGCCTGATAAATGTGAAATAAAATCCAGAGGTTCCATCTCTGCTTCTTGCTGCTGGGGCTACCAGACCCTTGGCCGCCTTTCTGTAGCTTTCTTGCAGCATGGGCTGACTATGCCATGGCTGCCTTTGGTGCAACATTGCAAACAAAATTCTCTAAGCTTTGGGGACAGAGAATCAAACCTCAGTGTTGCTACCCTTGAAAAAACATTGGTAAGAAACAGGGATTACTGAAGAGGAGAAGAGAGGTATTTAAAGTCCTTGCTGTTCAGTGGGCTGTGTTCCCCATCAGTAGATGCAAAGTCTGAATTCTCCTGTGTTTCTCGCTATTTTGAGTAATTTCAGCATCTCCGTTGCTGCTCTGGGTCTCCATCTTGGGTCTTTGTGTTCTCATTGCCTGTCCCTTCTGCCTCTATTTGTTCACCTCTCCTTTTAGTGTGGAGTTCCAATACAAACTAGCATGATGAGGTCTTTCTGAATTGTTCATGCTGTTTGGTATCAGTCCTGTCTAATACAAGTCCCTTTAGGAGCTGGTGAAAGTAACAGACATCAGTGAGTACCTATAATAAAATCTGATTTAAATCAGTCATAGAATCATAGGATACCAGGTTGGAAAGGACCTCAAGGATCATTTGGTCCAACCTTTTTTGGCAGAAGCATAGTCTAGACAAGATGGGCCAGTGCCTCATCGAGCCAGATCTTTAAAATATCCAATGTTGGGGAATCCACCACTTCCCCAGGGGGATTATTCTTATGGCTGATTGCTCTCACTGTGAAAAGTTTTCCTTTTGTGTCCAATTGGAATCTCCCCAGGAGTAACTTGTACCTGTTATCCCTCATCTTTTCCATAGGACTCCTTGTAAAAAAGGAGTCTCCAACTCCATAGCTGCTCTTTAAGTAGTGGAACATGGAGATAAGGTCTTCCCTAAGTCTTTATTTCTCGAGGCTGAATGAACTCAGTTCTCTCAGCTTGTTCTTGTATGGCAGCTTCCCACTCCTTTGACCATCTCTGTGGCCCTTTTCTGGGTCCTCTCCAGCCTATCCATGTCTTTTTCTATAGGAGGGACCAAATCTGAACACCATATTCCAGGTGTGGCCTGACAAGCACTGAGTAGAGTGTGATAATGGCTCTTTATCTCTGCTGGTGATGCTCTTGTTGATGCAACTCAGCATCCCATTGGTTTTATTCTGTGGCCGCTGCAACACACTGTTCACTCTGAGCTTGTTGTCCACCAGGACCCCCAGCTCCCTTTCCACAGATCCACTCTCCAGCCAGGTAGATCTCAGCCTGTACTGCACTCCTGGATTGTGTTTTCCCAGATGCAAGACCTTACGCTTATCCTTGTTGAACTTCATCACGTTCTTGTTAGCCCACTCTTCCAGCCTATCCAGGTCTTCCTACAGAGTGCCTCTCCGTTCTGAAGTGTCCACTTCTCCACTCAGTTTGGTATCATAAGCAAACTTCATGAGGATACACTTGATCCTATCATTCAGATCACTTATGAAGATCTTAAATAGCATTGAGCCCCAAATCAATCACTGGGGGACCATACTTATGACAGGTTGCCAGTTTGAAAAGAAGCTACTTATCACCACCTGTCAGCCAGTTCCTCACCCACTACATGGACCACTTATCTAGATTGTAACACATCAGCTTCTCTAGGAGGAGGCTGTGTGAAACCATATTGAAAGTCCTGGAGGAATCTAGGTGGGCAATCTCAAGCTCTAAGGTATAAGGTAATCATCAGTATCTGCCCCTTCTTAAATAGGACAGCAATGTAATGGGTAATCTGAGGGCTGGTATTTCCCAGCTCCCTCCCATTTTACTGTTTGATGTCACCAACAGCTTGTCAGCTTCTCATTCCCCGACTCGTGTCTCTGCTGGTGCTCTATAAATGTCCTCTCTTTAGCATCGTCAGCTGTATGCTCTGCTTCTTGCTGCAGGTTTTTCACAATGCAGTGAACGCGTTACTCTTGCTGAAGTACACAGGGAGGATCAAAAGCTAACAGCCACCACTAGAAGAGAATACAAGAAATGGGATGTTTCTGATTTCTTTTTTATTCTTTCTTTTCACCAGTTAGTGAGTCATGGAAGGACTTTCTTGAGACAGTCCAGCTTCGTTAGGGAATCTTAGAATCATAGACTGGTTTGTGTTGAAAGCGATCTTTAAAGATCATCTAGTCCAGGCCCCCTTCAATGAGCAGGGACATCTGCAACTAGATGATGTTGCTCAGAGCCCAATCCAACCTGATCTTGAATCTTCTCTGACTTCTGGCAATTCAAGTGAACTTAAATCAGGCCATTACCCGTCTCCAAAATACTTGTTGCTTCCTTCAGACCAGACCTATGAAGCACATTGTCCCTCTGCAGAGGTTTTGGTACCTTTTGGACACCCTGCTGCCGGTTCAGTTCAACAATCCTGGTCTGCAATGCCAGTTCTGCTGTGTCTGCTTGCCACTGCCTGTTTAACTTGAAGCACCAGGTTACAGACTGCACAGTTAGTTCAACAGTCTTACGTTAGTTCCTTTACACCTCTTGGGTAAATACCATCTGATCCCCCTGGTTTGCAACTGTCTCATCTGTGTTTTCCAAACCGTCTGTTGTCGGTTCTGTCCCATAACCTTCTCTGACACCCTCCTGGAGTTGAAGGCGGCTTTTCCTCAAATTGTGGTGCTCAAACCTGACGCACAGCCATGAGCTGAGACCTCACGAGTGCTGAGGAGAGCAGCAGTCTTACCTGATGGCTTACAGATGGTGTTCCTTGTTGTACATACCATTATATATGGTTTTTTTTTCACACCAGCATGGTACTGCTGCCTCATCCTCAGCACGTAATCTAGTACTTCTCCTCTTCCCACCCCATCCTTTCTGCTGCCTCATATCATTTTGAGACTCATTTGTTCACTGGTTTGTTGGAGGCATCTGAGGTTTGTGGTGGCAAAAGATGGTTGGCTTGTTGTTTCAAAGCATGGAAGCTACAATATTGATGTGATCAGCACAATATACCCACTATGGACTCAAGCGAAAAAGGAGAAAAGTGGGAGCAGCATCTGTGATTTTTTTTTTTTCTTAACTGGTTTTTGATTGTTGATTTTCTTGTGGTGTTTTCTTTTTCCTGTCTGTTTTGGGTTGTTTTTTTTTTTTTTTTGAAGAGGGAAGCCAATTTTCCAGCTGGATGCTTCCACATGGGTGGTTCTCCCATTAAACCCAGACCTGGGCTCTCCAGTCCTTTGAGCAGAGTACAGCAGTGTAGTAAAAGCATTGCTGCCCTGGTGCAAGTGAGGCTGTGAGGGCCTGGGGAGGAAGGTGACCAAGTGTGGTGGTGTCCGTCAACATCTCCTGCCAGGAGCCAAGATGTTCACAGGCCATGTGAGGGGGATGCCAAGGCTGCAGAGGAGAATTTTCAGGCAGAGGAGGAACACAAACCATCTGTGCTCCAGTCGCCCTGGCAGGCTGGGCATGGCGTGTGGATAGATGGTGCCCTTGCGTGCGGGTGGACAGATGGCACCCTGCTCCCCAGCTCCCACCATGACCTTCAGTGCTTGCTTCCATCATTCGCTGCATGCCTTCAGCTTTATGAGGCCAGGTGGGGAAGAGCTGAAATGATACAGGGTTGATATGAGTGGAGCTCAGCTATTGTGGATGGATGTTTCCATGCTGGAAGCATCAGGATTTTGGGCCAGGAGATCCAGGTGGACAAAGAGGTGTTGCTGGTGGGAACTGTGCTATCTGATGGGGTCCTCTGAGCCCCCTTGCAGAGACCCCATGGGGCAGCACAGCTCTGAGCTATTTGCAAGGCAAAATTGGGCCATCCCTGGTGATGTAACCTAAGCACACCAGGGAACAGAGCCCTTCAATGGGAAGCAAGCACCTGGCTCTCTGGGCAATGCGATGCTGCCCTGCCCAAGACTTGGAGCCTTCCCAAGCAGCTGTCAGTCACCATCACTGGCCCTGTTCTCACTCACATACAGTATTATCTCTACCCGCTGCTGCAAATTGGCTCTGAGCAATCCTTGATCTGTCAGCATCGCCTACCCACTCTCAGATGTCACCAGCCCCCGCTGCTGCCCTGCTCAGTAACATGTCTCTCTGAAATGTAATAATTCATTAAGTTGAGCTTAACTTTTTTCTCTTCTCCTCCCCTCTCTGCCACCCTTTCCTCCTTCTAATGGACAAAAGCAATTAAGCTCCATTAGGGATCAAGCATGTGGGAAGTGTCTCCCTTGGAGATGCAGCTGCACGGGTCTTGTCCCTGGATTCCTGTGGCACTAGCTTCTTGCAAATTAAGGCTTTGTGAGTAAATGGTGCTCAGCAAGGGGGGCACTGGAAAAGATGGTTTCATTCCCTCCTCTGGGAGAAGGTGATTTGAGGCTCAGCTGGTCCTTCTGGCTGGGTTTTGTTGTGGACATATGACAGCTTCTCTTATGCAGCAAAAAGAGACACCGACCTCAGTAGAGGAGGAGCTGGAAGACAGAGGGATGGGTGAGAGGTAGCAAAGAGGGGCCAGATTCCCAGCTGGTGTAAAGCAGGGTAAGGTTTCCAGGTGCTCCCAGTCACAGACTATATCTACAGGGTCCTGCTGACAGAAGTTCTGCCAAGGAGCTGGCTGGCATGGAGTTATGGCCTGTGGGGCAGGGGTTCAGCACATGGGAAGACCAATGGACCAAACCAGAGGGAGAGAGGCAACTTCCTCTCTAACTCTGTCTGCAAATGGCACCTTCTCATTTTTTGACCTCCCAAATTTGCTAACAAAAGCTGGTGAGGGATAGTGGCATAGCCAAAGTGGCCCTGCCTTTCCTCCAGCTAGGGCAAGGAGGGGTTTTGGCATGGCATGCCCAAAACTGAGAGTTCATTTTACTGTTGACTGTGGGAGGCCCTTCCTTCTCCCCTGTCTCCTTCCACCCTCCTTCCCTCCACTTAGGCTGCTTTTCTCTTCCTTGCCTTTTGTTCTCTCCCCCTTCCCTGCCCTAGGAAGAAAGTCTCATTTCAGTCTGAAAGCCAGCGCCTGGAGGGGGAGAGTCATTTGATGCTTAATGCCAGAGCGGCAGGAAACTTCACCTTCCTGGGGTGGAATTAAAAACGCCTGAATTGTCTGGGGATCTTAAACAAGAGATGTAGGGAACATTCAGGATTTTTCACACAAACACACGCGCACGCACACACATGTGAAAGCCCACACAGCATTAAGGGTGTAATAGCTCAGCTTGGGTAATGCACTTGAACTCTCTCTGCAGCAGACAGACCAATTCTTTCAGTTCTTTTGAATTTTTTTTTTTTTTTTTTTTTTGAGGCTGGAGATTGCTGCTAGTCTCTGGGGAGAGAGACATTCGTCTTGCAGAGAAAACAGTGCCATTTGTTCTTCAGAATCACGCTTCCCTCGGAACAGCCTGGGATGGGGAGGGGGCTGAGGACACGGGCTGGTTTCCTCCATGCAGCTGGGGCTCTGTGGCTGCAGAGGCTCAGGGACAGGACAGGTAGCTGCAGACAGCAGATAGCATCCCCCTGATGATGTTGCGAGGAAGGGAGGGTGTGCAGGGGGGATATCTGGTGTGTGGGATGCTCTCTGTGTGGAAATGTGGTCACCAATAAAACTATAACTTGTGCCTTGAGGTGCCCCGGGCACACAGTGTGTGCAAGCACAGAGTGTGGGACCTCCTAGGAGCAGGTCCAGCTGTGTTGTGTCTTACATATAACCCATGGCATGAGTGGGAGGTTGCCTACGTTACCACCCCTGCATTTCCTGCCAAATATTTCAATTTCTCTGTGTGCGATGGCTTTTGTATACATGCTTAGGGCTTCAGGTACTTTTTCATACAGGGTGGGAGAAAAACCTGCGTGGGTTTTCTGTGTATGGCCATAGGTGTGTGTAAACCAGACAGCAGTCCATGCATGGTCTTGTGTTTTAACCTCACAGGAGAAGGTGCCTTTGCACAGCTCTGGGCTGGGCTCTAGGTGCCCAGTTTTTATTCCCTGAAAAGACACACAAAAGCTGAGCTGGTTCTGGAGTTGGGTGGCCCTGGGAGCATCCTCCCCAAACACCAGTGGCTCCCACCTGGGGCTTGCAGGGCTGAGTGACTGAGCAGGGGCTTTGCTCACATGCATCCGTGCCTTTCCTCCTGCAAAGAAGCCTCTCCTCTCTGATCTTTCACCTATCCCCTGGCCATGCTTCAGTTGGAGATGGCCATGCATCTCCCCAAAATGCACCAGCAGCCCTTGGCTCATGCTCATCCTTGCTCCCTGCTTCCCCTCCCAGCCCTGTGGTGCTCCCAGCCCCCCATGCACTCCTCTGTCCCAGCCATGTTCTAACCACCCCCCTTTGCCCTTCCCCAGGGAGTTTGCCAAAGAGCGTGAGAGAGTGGAGAACCGTCGAGCCTTCATGAAGCTGCGGCGCCAGCAGCAGATCGAGCGAGAGCTCAACGGCTATCGGGCCTGGATAGACAAAGCAGGTAAAGGCTGGTGGGCTGGGGCAGTTCCCAGGAGGCCAATGGGAACTGCAGGCTGCTGGTCATGCAGAGTGGTGGGGATGGGAGGGGATCTTCAAGCATCATCCAGTGCAACCCCAAAGTTGCACAGCTGCTCCCATGGTGGTGTTGGATGCACGACTGAGCTTGGCTTGAGATGTTGTGATGATCTGGCTAGGCTGCAAGCAAGGACATTGCTAACAGCTGATGAAACCTCACGTTCTGTGGTGTGAAACTGTCATATTTTGAACCTGAGGCATGTTATATCTCCAGGGGAGGCTGTGAGTGTCACAGCAGTGAGCTTTGCTCTGTGATGGTTTCTTTTCTCTTGACGTTTGCTGGAGTCCTCTGCAGTGGTGGACAATGGGAAAGTAGAGCAGTGAACAGTGACAATGATGAAGACAGTGAGTGGTTGTTCAGCTAAACCTGCTCTTGGAGCAGTCTGGAGGGGATGCACTCACTGGTTCCCACCTTGGGGCTCCTGGACCTGGTCAAGGGGTGGGGATGGTAGAGGTTTCCAAGCTTCTTCCTGATACTGAGCCAGACATGACAGCTTGTGGGTACTGGTCCCTGAACTGCCACAACCTATGTGCTTGCTTCCCCCTCCTGGGGATTGGGTCAGTGTGTTCAGCTCTGGGAAGGGAAAATTTATACTTTTTTTCTAGCGTTCAGACTTGAAAAAGGAAAAGTATCTTGAAATGAGTCCCGAGCCCCAGCCTTCAGCTTTAGTCCTGGGTTGAGATGTTGAGCCCCAGGCCTGTCTACGATGTTCAGCTTCTTTAGAGGGGTTAATTACAGTGGAGGGAGAAGGGTTGATTATAAGCAATTTTTCTTTCTGATGCAATATGCGGTAGCTGCCACCCTACAGAATTTGCTTTGGGACAGTTAACCAATACTTGACAAGAGTTTGCAACCTAGAGCAGCCACCTCCAGGCTGGGCAAAGTGCTTAGGTACAAGTCAGTGAGGTGTGATGTGTTCAGCCAATGTTGTCATGTCTCCTGATGCTGAACTGTGTGTTTTGCGTAGAGGAAGTCATGCTGGCTGAAGAGAACAAAAATTCTGGGACCTCAGCCTTAGAAGGTAAGACAAGCAATGCTCTGCCTGAAAATCTGCCTGTCCTTCCTTCTGTCTACCTGTAGCTGGAGGCTGAAACCCTCCAGCTGTGATGGAAGGTCTGGGGATGCCCCAGTGGGGTTTGCAGCCCAAAGGAGGGGTGCAAGGAGGTGGATTGACAGCATAACCCCTGAGAGAATATGGAGGCCAGGAGGTGTCTGGTCCCACACAGGATAGCTCTGGACTGGGGTCACCTGGGTACCTCCATCCTGCTACCAGACATGAGTTAGCTAAGTATTGGCTGCCAGGTCCTGGTCCAGTGAGCTGGCTACTGGCACAGTTGGGCCACTGTGTCTCCAACACCCATTCCTCTTCCCTTCCCAGTGCTCAGGCGAGCTACCATCAAAAGGAATCGGACGGATGCCATGAACCGCGACTCGAGTGATGAGCACTGTGTTGATATCTCCTCCATGGGTGAGCGGAGGCTGGCACAGAGAAGACCTCTTCATCCAACCTTGGGTCAGTGCAATTTAGAGCTTGCTTCCCCAAAACCTCTGCCAGCTTATTGAGTTGCCAGGGTCACACCCATCAAGTGGAGAATGTCACAGATCAGCCGTCTCTGCTAGTTTGGCGGCAAAGGGGACAAACCACCTGCTGCTGCCTGTGCCACATAAAAACTGTCTGGATAAGTCATGTCCCATAAGAGCAGTATCTGTGAACCGTCTGTCTTGCCTCATGTTGCAGGGAAGCCTGAAGCACTCAACTCCTCTTCTTACCTTGACTGCAGCACCCAACCACTTCTACCCCCTCTTTTTCCCTTAGGTAACCCCTTGAGTCATTCTGGCCTCAAAGGTGCCAGGGTGGATGGTGCCTCCTACTTACGGCACAAGGAACGACTCCTGCGCATCTCCGTTCGCCACATGGTGAAATCCCAGGTCTTCTACTGGATTGTCTTGAGCCTGGTGGCTCTAAACACTGCATGCGTGGCCATCGTCCATCACAACCAGCCAGCCTGGCTCACCCACTTCCTCTGTGAGTCCCTGGACTTTGTGTGTGTAGGTGTGAGAGCATTGTGTGGGCAGGCAGAACCCCAGCAACCTTCTTATCTCCGTTGACCGGAGGTTGCACCATGCCCTCACTCCTTGCCCCAGGGCATATGGAGATGAACCTCACCAGAGTCATGCTGATATGGAGCTGGGTGGGGCATAACCTGAACTACATTCACTGTTGATAGCAAAGGACCATGTACAGCCGTTTAATTCAGCTTTGCCTTTGGCTCTGTGACTCTCAGACCTGTGGAGGAGTTTTACTGGTCTCATGCCCTTCAGGTCCCATATGCTTGTCAAGAAAGAGAGACAGACTGCAGGTCCCTGTTGCATTTATCCTAAAATTGTGAACAGTAATGATGGAAAACTTGCTGGAGATCCGTCTTTGGATGCCCACAAACAATTGCTGGAGAGGCGTGAGTTTGCAGGGATGGAGCTGGTCATGGGGGAACCCACTGGATAAAGTTTTGGTGCAGAGCATGGCATGGAGATACCAAGCTTGAAAATAGTTGCTGGAGCATCCCCCAGCCCACAGTGCGCTGTGGTACAAAGTCAGGTCTTGAAGGCAGTACACTCATGTCTGTTCTAGCATGGTGCTGACTGCAGAGCAGCATGGTCAATCCCACAGCAGCCATGTGTTACTCCTGAGCTGCTGCGGTAGGACAGTGCTGCCTTTTCAGCCATGTTATTCGCACCTTGAAAATGTCCCCATCAAGCACCAGACCCGCCCAAATCTGCATTAGCACGCTCGGGCCTGCCAGGATCCCAGCATGCCATGGTGAGGTACAGCAGCTGGTCATGGTGAGAAGCATCTTTTGGACAAGGTGAAGAGCCAGACTCTTGCCTGCTAATGTTCATGAAATAGCTGGAGAAGCTTTTCACTGGCTCTTGGCTGTTGGGCTCGGTTTCCCTGGCCAATGTCCAAACATGCAATGATTTAAATCCAGGTTGCTAATATTTCCCTACAGTGTTGTGTGGTTAATGCCTTTGCAAACACCTCAGTCACTGTCATATAATGCTAAAGAGCTGCTCCACTCCATGCCAGCAGTCCCTGGTATTCTCAAACCCCTGGGACACTGGTGCACCTATCCTGAAACATTAACTTGTGTGGTTGGTGGCCTGTTATATACAATTTATGTCCTTGTAGACAAGCTTCCCTCATCCCAAACCCTGAGAGCTGGAGGAAGCAGTGTGGTTCTCAACTTGTCCTAATTCTGTGATGTGCTACGTGGGCTACGGGTGTATGCATGCAGAATGTTCCTCACAGCTTGGTGCCTCGAGGGTAACACATTTGGGTTTTCTCTTTCAGACTATGCAGAGTTCCTGTTTCTTGGGCTCTTCCTTCTGGAGATGTCCTTAAAGATGTACGGGATGGGGCCGCGCCTTTACTTCCATTCTTCCTTCAACTGCTTCGACTGTGGGGTAAGCATCCCCAGAGATGCTGTGAATGGAGGGCAAGATGTTTGGCAGGTGTCTGCAGCACAAGCTACCAAGGAGGAGAAGAATGGGATGGCCCTCACAGTGGCAGGGGAACACTTTCTGCCAGGACAGCCTCCCCATGCCAGACCAAGACAGCAGGTCTTGGTCAGGTTGGTGGATGGCTTGTCTTCAGGCATGCGAAGTTTTCCTGCAACAGCCCATTCTGAGCCTATCTTTGACTCATGGCTGTGTCTGCTTCTCAGGTCACAGTGGGAAGTATCTTTGAAGTGGTTTGGGCTATCTTCAGGCCAGGAACTTCTTTTGGGATCAGTGTCCTACGAGCCCTTCGTCTCCTGCGAATATTTAAAATAACCAAGTATGTACTAACCATCCATGCCTGTCACCCTTCATCTTGGACTGTGACTGCAGCCCAGATCCAGCTGTTCTTGGTCTCCTGTTGGCATCACTGTGAGTGCTCCAGCACTGTCTCTGTTTTCTAGGTACTGGGCATCCCTGAGGAATTTGGTGGTGTCGCTGATGAGCTCCATGAAGTCTATTATCAGCCTGCTCTTCCTTCTCTTCCTCTTCATTGTAGTCTTTGCCCTGCTGGGAATGCAGTTGTTTGGAGGCAGGTAGGTTGTTTTAGGTATGGGGAAAATAATTTCTTGGTGTTAAAGCCCTTTTAGGTGCCTAGGAAGACTGTAGCCTTGCCCCTCAGCCTGCTGCCAACAGTCATACCTCTCCCGTTCCAAAGTCCCTGCTTGGGCAGGTGCCTCTGGGCTGTTTGAGTCCTTCTGGCCAGGACATCTTTTGGATTCTGGCAACAAATGCTCAGGAGACCTTCCTTAAAGTGGGTAAAGGTCATCCTAAGCACTAGAGAGCTGATAGCACAGGAGTCAGGGGTTTGATGATTTTGGTAGTCCAGCCCTTTTTATGTCCTTCTGATTCCACTTCCAGGTTTAACTTCATTGATGGGACACCATCAGCCAATTTTGACACTTTCCCCGCTGCCATCATGACCGTGTTTCAGGTAGGAGCTGGACTGGAAGGGGACACAACCAAAGGGACTTGGGACTCTCTGCTCACTCCCTCCTGGCTGGAAGGGGGGATATTTAAACAAAATGAGTTCCCCTCCATTATGTTAGGATATAACTCACTTCCCCGCCTCCGCCTTCCATCCCCAGCAAGAGATGGAAGCTCTTCTATCTTCCATTATGCAAGGTAGAAGAGTTTCAAAACTCTTCTGAGGAGACCTAAATTCTCAGCAGTGTATGGCATCATCTCCCTCAAGACCTGCAGCTTCAGAACTGGGTTATCCACTGCACAAAGTCTCTATGCTTGGCTCCTGCACATTGGTGGGATAGATCGAGGGGGCTGTCCAGGTGACAAGAAGGTGTGGGTGACAGAGCTTCTGGCTTGCTTTCCTGCAGATCCTGACGGGTGAGGACTGGAACGAGGTGATGTACAACGGCATCCGCTCCCAGGGAGGCGTTCGCTCAGGCATGTGGTCCTCCATCTATTTCATCGTCCTCACCTTGTTTGGAAACTGTATCCACCTGGCTGCTGTGTTTTTAGGGGAGAAAACCCTATCTCACCTGCCTCTCAAGGGGCATCCCCCTCCCTACCTACTGCTCCTTCCTCCTCTCCTGGTTGAGGGAGAACCCATCACATGTGCGGCAGCCCTCTATTTCCCAAACACAGAGAAGGTGCAGTCCGGAGGTGCACTGAGGGCTGTATATATGGGATGGGTGAAAAGTCTGTCCCTTTGGCTGCTCCTTGTTGAGCTGGTGAGTAGCTATCAGGGCCATCCTCCCTTGGTGGCTGCAGACACCCATGTCCTTAACATGTGCCTTGTGCATCCTTAGCTGCTTGCAGATACTCTGCTGAACGTGTTCTTGGCCATTGCAGTGGACAACCTGGCCAATGCTCAGGAGCTCACCAAGGTACGTCCTGGTTGCTCCTCTTTCTTCTCTTGCTGATGTGAAAATAGTCGAGGATGGGGCCAGCAGGAAAGGCACAAAGTGTACCGCCTGTGACTGCCCTGCTCCAGGGCTGGGGCCACCTTGTCCCTTAGCTCAGCCTACTTTGAAAAAGAGGTCAGGGCAAATTGGAAATGGGGGCTTTTTCTCCAGGAGGGTAGGTAGGATGCCCTGCTGAAACACAAATCCATATTGCTGGGCAAAGCCACTTTGATTCAGGAAAGTGCTCAAACTTGCTGGTCTCATGTCTCTCCAGGAGCACCCATGCTTTCCGTCAAGTGTGGCTTAGCTGTTTCTCCACTTGAGCTCCCCAGTTTTGTTTGCCTCCAGTCAGATTGAGATAACCCTCATCTGTCTGTTGGGGACTGATGCAGGGACAGTTATTTGCCCGAGCAATCTGGACATGTAGAGCAGGAAGCGCTTTTCAGCGATGTCAGTATTTATTCCTCTTGTGCCCACAGGACAGTGGACGTGATTTAGGATGCAATTTAGGATGGTGCTTCAGAAGGTTATTGGGCTTAGCTTGTTTTTAAGACCATGCTGGGAAATATTTGGGGAATGCTAAAATTTTGGGGCACCATCTGGCTAATGGTGAGTAGGCAAGAGCTGCAAGGTCGTTGCTGTTCTTCGGAGGGGACCAGTGATCCCACAGCGCCTGTTTTATTTTGCAGAGCCCATGCCTATTACTCAGGTCCTTGGGGTTTACTGAGAGGCTTCCATGCTGGTGTAAATCTGACCCGTTAGCAGCAAACAAAAAGGGGCAGGATGCTTGTGTGCATGGGGGGTCCCTGTCCTCCCATGGTGGGTGCAGGTGGCACTTCCAGGCTGCTGCTGGGGTGAGAGGGGTGGGAGAGCCCTGCTGTCTACCAGCAGCATCAATTAAGGGAGCACTGAGTTTTTGAAAAGGTTGAATGCACGCTAATGACTCCTAATGACATTTTTGCTCTGGAGACACAATCATACTCATTAAAGCAATACGGTCTCTGCTGGGGTCATTCATGGATGCCTTGCCTCCCACTCCATCGAGGGGATGCCTGTCTTGCCCCTGCGGCTGTGAAGAAGGGAGGGCCGAGCTGAGCTGGACTATGCTGTCTGGGGCTGTTCTAGCATGCACAGCCCAGCTCTTGCCTGGAGTGGGCTGGGTTCACTTATTTAAGTAGTGCTGACGCCTTCACTAAGATCTGGTGGGAAAGTGGCCTCCCCATAATAAAATAAGGGCTGTCTCTGGAAATACAGGTGCCTGCTCCCCTTTTCACCTGTGTGCCTCAGTATCTGAGGTAGCCCCATGCATCTCTCACTGCCTCCAATAGCTGCATTTTCCCTTGAAACCCCATCATTCAACTGAGCAATGCTCCTCTTTCCTCCGCAGGATGAGCAGGAGGAGGAGGAGGCCTTTAACCAGAAGCATGCCCTTCAGAAAGCCAAAGAAGTCAGCCCCATGTCTGCCCCAAACATGCCTGCTATCGAGTGAGTGACCCCCCCATTGCTACCCTGGTTCCCCCCAAGCCCAGCCAGGCTTCTCAGCAGGGTGAGGAGATGAGGTGGAGCCTGACATGGCTGGTCACGGGGCTGCCGCAAGAAAAAAGGGTCCCTACATTGGGTGACTGTCTCTCTGGGTGTCTTCCTGAGGACGGATGGAGATCTAGGAACATGCTCCCCATGAACAGCGGTGCTTTTGGAGAGGTGTTGACATGAAGACCAGGGTTTGCCCATCCCTTAACCAAGCAGCAGCCTCACTGCTTGAGCATGACAGAAATCCTCTAAAAGAGGCTTTTTGCCCCAAATGTACAGCTCAAACACACAGGGCCACTGCTAAGGGTGGGGAAGGAGGCTGGGGGAGAGGAAGATATCTTAAGATTTCTTGAGGAGGGATGATATTTGTTCCTGGGGAGTGTTTCTTGGTGGCAGGGCGGCAGGAGAAGGGAACAGCAGTATCACAAATCTCCCCCAGGCTCCTTCCATGGTGGTGAATGTAGTTATGAGGGATGAAACAAGTTTGCAAAACCACATTTGATTGTACAGAAATTTGATTTGGGCAAGAAAAAAAAGCCCCAAACCGCATAAACCCCTGGCATAGTGTTAAGGAGCCTTGTTTCTGTGTTTCAGCAGAAGAAAATTGTTTTTTCCTTTCTAGACATCTTTTTTTCCCTTTATTTTGCAGTGTCATATGGTCTAAATCACATAAAAACTTTCAAAGTCAACATTGGAACGAGACGTTTTGATTTGTTTCCCAAAACAGTACATTTCAGTACAGCTGAAAGGATTTTTTTTTTCTTTCTTTTTTTATAGAATCCCTTCCCAGGGAATTTTAGGTTTTGGTATGCTTTGAAACCTAGCCAAGCTCATACAGAATCTCTTGGAGATTTGCTGAGAGGAACCGCTGTCTTCAGACAAGCCTTGATCTGGGGGCTTGGAGGCAGCGCTGGGAATGGCCCCCTCCCTGGTTTGACAGTGGTGGGATGTGAAGGTCCCGCATCCTGCAGGCATCACCCCTGAGTTTAGGAACAGCAGGAGCTGGGGGTACTTGTGAGCCTTGCCTGGTCTCCCAGCAGCTGTGGATATCACCCAGGTTTGGGGGTGATGGGATGTTCATATTAAACCCATGCCTGGCCAAATACTTGGCAGGCTTATGGCAGAGTCTGTGTGTTGTGACCATCTCTGGCTACTGGTGGGAATATATTGGATAAAGTGAGGGAGTAGAGGGATTTAGGCTGCAGAAAAAGCTGGAGAACGGATAGATAGGAGAGAAGAAGAGGAGGAGATGGACTATATTAGGCACTTAAGGATTTGCCCACACTGCACATCACTGCTAGAGTTTTCTAGTCATTGTCAGATACAGCTGGTTAAGGAAAGAGATCTCTTCAAACTTTTGTCATTGTTCTAGTGGCATTGAAATGGGAGCTATTGAGGTTCGCCGATCTTTTTTCCAGCTCTTCCCTCTCATCAGGGTGAATAGTGTCAGGGGCAGGGAACAGAGTGCAATGGCATGGAGATGACTATTCAGCATCAGGGCTGATGTGCTTTTGGTGGTCCAACGCTGATTCCAGCAGCCAGGAAGGGTTGGTAAGGACATCACAGCAAGGGACAAGCCAGAGCAGAGCCAGTCCTGAAGGGCTGTTAGAAACTCAGAGCAGTGAAGCTGAGCCCATCTCTGTGTTTGGGTGTGCGCAGACACAGATGGCTTCATTTCTATGTGGGTACCCAGCGCAGGCAGGTTCGGTACACGCGTTCCTGCCTGTGGAGAGGTCCGGTGGTGCTCATGGATGAGTGCTCCCACGTGGCCAGGTTGGCGTGGGTGGCTGCGGTGCCTATTGGAGTATTGTATTTGAGCATGGGTGCTGGCAGTGCAGATGGCTCGGGGCTGCTTGGTGAGTGGGCGGCCAGATGGACGCATGCGGATGCTGTCATGTGTTGGTGCCTAATGTGCTGCGTGGATGCCTTTGAAGGCTCGGCCACTTGCTGCAGGTGCCTGCAACTTGCTCTCTGCCTTGAGTGTGGCATCAGGTTGTTCCCACGCCATGTGAGGAGGCAGTCACCAACGTGATCAAATCACCCAGAGGCTGAGAGTATCACCTGTGTGAGATCTGCTGGAATGTGGGCTCTTGGTCCTGTGTGGTTGGAATATATTTGCTTGTACGTTCTGCAACACATACACATGATATTTGCAAAAAAAGCAAAAACCTGTAAATCTTTGTATGCACATTTGCAAATGCTCATGGCTGTTTGCTTGGAGCTGTGCAGATCTGAATCTTTTCTGTGCTGATACAAAGGATAAAGTCTCAAATCTCCCCAGCCACCCAAAGTTGGTGGGGGTGAAGGGCACTGAAAGCCCTGTTAAGCTTCTCTGTGTCCAGACTCCTCAGGTGACAGCAGCTCTGGGGCATCTCAGCCTTGGGCTCATGCCTTACATCTGCTAGGGATGTTCATGTTCCCCTCTGGTCTCAGGGCAGCATCAACCCACAGCAACAACTCTGAGCAGCTCAGGTCTGGCCTGAAGCATCACTTCCCCTTTCAAATTGCCTTCCATTGCATGGGAGAAGTGAATTTGGAGCAGTTTGAAGGAGTTGTTCAATATCCAAGGATGTATTGGGGCTTCTGAGGGGCTACAGCCTGCACCGCCCTCCCTGTGCCGCTGCTGCACCGCTGGCTGGTGTGGGGAAGGCTCTGTGGCCACCACGAAATGCTACATGACTGGCTGGGGTGGAGAAGGCTCCATGGCCACCATGAAATGGATCACCACGTGAGCGTGAGCACGGGCAGCCTTGCAGGCAGCTCATTGCTAGTGTGTGAGTGTGCATGTGTAGGGTGTTCACTGCTGACTGCTGCATCCCAGTGTCCCATGGGCAAGAGGTGCCAGGTTCCTGGGGTGGAGGGACACCTCTGTGTGTTGCCCACACGAGTCGAAGGAGAGGTGAAGAGGGGATTGAACCCATTTGTTTTTCCTTCCCAGAAGAGACAGGCGAAGGAGACACCACATGTCGATGTGGGAGCCACGCAGCAGCCACCTGTATGTGGGCCGCGGGGGCGTGTGTCTGTCTGTGGCTCCTGTGCTTTCTGTGCGTCTGTTCACAGGGCTGGGGCACACCTCGCTCCCCTCCAGCCCCCTTGGCTGGGCAAGGGGGTGTCATGCGTGCCTGCCTGTTTTCAGTGTGCTCCTTTGCACCCCTGTTTGCGTGCACTCATGGTTCTGTGCGTTCCCCACCTCCCTGTGCGTGTTGCTCCCCCAGGGTGAGCAGTGCACGTACACGTGTGTGCTCATGGGTGTTCCTGTGTGCCTAGGTGTGTGGGGAAGTACGTACACATGTGTGCTCGTGGGTGTTCCTGTGTGCCTAGGTGTGTGGGGAAGTACGTACACGTGTGTGCTCGTGGGTGTTCCTGTGTGCCTAGGTGTGTGGGGAAGGGCACATCTGTCTTCACCAGGGTATTTGTGGGGGCGGTTTATGGCACTGCAAAGGTTTCAGGGCATAGCCCAGACCTCCCTAGAGCAAACCTGTGGGAACATAGGGGAGCCAAGTACAGCTCCTTCCACTGCAGACAGTAGAAATGGCTGCTCCTCAAGCCTCCATGGAGGCTTTCTACCTGGGATGTGCCTGGCGAGGGGCTGTCTCAGTCAAGCATAGCTCAGTACAGGGAGAGAGGGGACCTCTTGCACCTGGTGACATTCTCCTTTGCAAGTCATGGAATAGAATCACAGAACGGTTAGGGCTGGAAGGAACCTTTGAAGCTCATCTAGTCCAAGCCCCCTGTAATCAGCAGGGTCATCTGCAACTACAGCAGGTTGCTCAGAGCTCCATCCAACCTCACCTGGAATGGTTCCAGGGGTGGGGCATCAACCACCTCTCTGGGCAACCTGGGGCAGCGTCTCACCACCCACAGCATAAAAAATTTCTTCCTTCTCTCTAGTCTAAATCTCTCCTCTTTTAGTTTAAAACCCCTTGACCTGTCACAACAGGAATACAAAGTCTGTCCCTGTCTTTCCTATAAAGCCCCTTTAAGTATTGAAAGGCTGCAATAAGGTCTCCCCAGAGCCATCTCTTCTCCAGGCTGAACAACCCTAACTCTTGCAGCCTGGCCTCACAGCAGAGGGGTTTTGGCCCTCTGATTGTCTTTGTGGCCCATCACAGGCCACATGTCTTGGAGGGCCACTGCTCATTGAGAAAGACAGGTCTTAGACCTGGCATCTTTTCCCACTTACTCTCCTTGTCCCCATCCCATCAGAACTGCCATCCTTGCCACCAAGCTAGCTTTTGTGTCAGAGTTCCCTGCACCATCATTTGTACACTTAGGGCAATGCTGCTCCAAAAAGGAGCCAGGCTCCAAGGAGCTGGTGATACAAAGACATCCCCAGTGCAAGGAGGGATCCCCGACTGCATCAAGAGGGCATTGCCCATATTTAAGATGTCCCCAGGCAATCACGCAAGAGGAAGGTGATCACTGCTTGACTGGGATAAGGCAAGCTGGGGTACAGTTTGCTCCCAGTGAGCTGGGCATGCTGTCTGAAAGCTTCAGAGCACCTGTGAGGCTGCTGGGGCTGGTCCTCCATCAGCCTGATGTCTTCTGAAGAGGCAGAAGTACAGTCTTAACCCTGTTTCCAGCCTCTGCCAGCACCAGAGGTACATTGGAAGACTGGGGACAAAGTAGGAGCCCAGCCCTTAGCCCTGGGGATAGCATTTCCTTCTTCCCTAGATTCCAAGATTAAACCCAGGGTGGGTGCTTCACCAGGGGAGTGCAGCTGGGATGCCGATCGCTTACTGTCCCTCCTTGCAGGCGGGAACGTCGCCGGCGGCACCACATGTCGGTGTGGGAGCAGCGCACCAGCCAGCTGCGCCGGCACATGCAGATGTCCAGCCAGGAGGCCATCAACAAGGACGAGCCACCCCTCATCAACCCCCATGCCAGCATCTTCCGCAGGAAGAAACCAGGGGATGGCGTCACCCTGGAGAAATGCGCCGAGGAGCAGGGCAAGCGGCCGCTTGCTGAGGGACCTGAGCAGCCAGCCCCGGGTGCCAACCCCGGCGGTGGTGAGGACAGGAGGAGCCCATCACCCCGGGTCAAGCGAGAAAAGGAGTCTTGGCACCAGAAATCATGCCACGGGAACTGTGAGCCGGGCGAGCAGGATGGGGCAGGAGGAGGCATTGAGGATAGGGCCAGGTTGAGGCAGAGCCAGCGGCGCAGCCGGCACCGCAGAGCCCGGATAGAGGGGAAGGAGCCAGCTGGTGCCCTGGGGAGCCGCTCGGCCAGCCAGGAGACGGGTCTGGAGGAGACCAGCCCCGCAGAGGGGGCTCAGGATGGTGACCGGCATGGGCCCACAGCCGAGGCTCTGATTCAGGGGGAGCCAGAGGCGAGTGGGGAGCCCATCAGGTTCGTACCAGGGGAGAGCATCTTGTAGTTCCTGCATGCAGCTGCTTGTCCCTTCCCCTTATCTTCTGGCACCTCTTTCTCTCCTGCATCCCTTCTGCAGGACAAATGGGGTCCCTGCTGGTGATGCTGACCTGGTTGGGACTGCCAAGGAGGGGAGCCCCCCACAAGCAACACCTGAGTTCCCCAGGGGGAAGATGGGCAGCCTCATGGAGCAGGACTGCAGCAGCCCAGATACCAGCGAGCAAGCACTGCTAGAGGCCGGTCACACCGTCAGCCGGAGCGAGCCTGACCTCTCCTCCATCACCCCCAACACTGAGAAGGCCACGGAGAGCACCACCATCATGATCGATGTCCACGACTCCACTGTGGTACAGAGTGAGGATCCGTCTCTCTTTCCTGAGCACCTCTCCCATCCCTCAGGGACCCTGCAAGGGTGGGAAGCTACTTGCATGGCTTTTCCTATCCGCATCCATTAACTGGGGGGGGCTTTCCTTGCTGCTCCTTGCAGCACCTCCCTCTAGCACTCCAGTTTTGCAGGGGAACCCGAACGCAATGCTGATGTGCCACCATCCCCTGGGGAGCTTCTCCCTTTCTCACTTCCTTCCTGCCCACCCTTTTGGCTCATCCCTCCTTCCCCCTTCCTCCTCATCTGGGCAAAACACTCGCATTCCTTGTTTTTCCTAACACATCCACAGCCTCTGCCTGGCTCACTGCCACTCAAACCCCTTAACAGCATCCTCGCTGTCAAGGTGAGCCGCTTTAAACAGTGTTATTAATTAAACAGCATCGCGAAAGCTGGCCTTGTTAAAACCTCTTTTGCCTGCTTTATCCTGGTAGCTCATGTCTTTTCTTTCCCTCTAATCCCTCTCCCCGTAGCAGCATGGGGATGCAAAGCAGAAACCGGGGAGGGTTGCATGTGCCCAAGTAGCAGGGACACCCCAGAGTGCTGCCTGGGTGCAAGACCAGGCAAAGGCTCTCACTTTCCTGCAGTTAGCAACAAGACAGATGGTGAAGCCAGCCCCTTAAAGGAGGCCGAGACCAAAGAGGATGAGGAGGAGATGGAGAAGAAGAAGCGGAAGAAGGAGAAAAGCGAGACAGGCAAAGCAATGGTGCCACACAGCTCCATGTTCATCTTCAGCACCACCAACCCGTGAGACATTTTTTGGACTGTAGGAGCCCGAGGCTGGGGAGGTCTGCAGGGGGAAGGACCTAAACATCACTGAAAATAGGGGATCCTTTTGGGAAGGGGGCTGAATATCTCCAAAACAGCCTCGATAACCAGCCACAGTGGTCTCCAAGCCCTGGCAGTGCTCTCCTTCTGTGCCAGCCGCACTCATGGTTTTCTCTCCTGACTCCTGATTGCTAGCTCTGATTTTTATTCAATGCTTGTTATGTTTTTCTGCAGTTTTCTGCTCCCTCTTGCCTCTTGCCCAGTTCCAGTAAACTGAAAGAATAAGCAACCTAATTCCTCAGGGACACTCCTTGGCTGGTTGTGGGGTGTCTGTGAGGCTGGGGCAGCTGAGCAAAGGGGTCAGCAAGCCCAAACCACCCTTGGGCTACCTTGTTTTACTCCTCAGACTTTGCTGCCCATCTTTCTGCCCTGGAAGCCGGTGTGTGGTGTGGGTTTGCATTTGGGCCATGCCAGGAGCTCACAGGTTGGGGTGCGGGCTGTCTCCCCACAGGGTGCGAAGGGCTTGCCACTACATTGTGAACCTGCGCTACTTTGAGATGTGCATCCTCCTGGTGATCGCCGCCAGCAGCATTGCCCTCGCGGCCGAGGATCCTGTCCTTACCAACTCCGACCGCAACAAAGTGATTACAAACCTCCCCTGCTCCCCCCATCCCACTGTAGGATTTTAGTTTTCATGGTGGGGCACATGTGGGACACAGATCAGGGAAGCTGGTGGCAGCACTTGCGCTGTGCCATGGGGTCTGGCTTCTTCCCCATCACCTCCCTTTTTAAACCCTGGAAATCAGTCTCATTCACAGGGTTTAGAGCCTGGGGAGCAGACCAGGGCACCTTCTCAACAGTAAAGTGGCTTAAACTGGGGAGATGCTTGTGTGCACAGTGACTGGTGTGGGGGAGCATGACTCTGACTCACATATGATTTCAGAACTGCTTGCACCATGTATGCAAGATGTTTCTCTCTTGCCTGCCCAGGCTGGGTTTAAGGCTGTCCTGACCTCTTAGGGAACAGGCTGGGTTTGAGTCAAGCAAACCAACCCTCTGTCTGCACCTGAGCCGGGCAAGCCGTGGTGTGGGGAGGTAATGGGGTCTGCGTGGGCACCAGTAAGCCCGTTTGCTTGGCGGCGGCTGCAGAACATCTGTGCCCTCTGTCTGCAGGTCCTGAGGTATTTTGACTATGTCTTCACTGGCGTCTTCACCTTCGAGATGGTTATCAAGGTAAGAGGCCTTGCAGGCTGGCTGTGCTGAGATGCTGTGTCCTGCATCCTTGTGGGAAATAGCTCCATTTTTTGGTTCTGGTCCTAAATTTGGATAATGGAGACTTTAAAGCCTGGTTCTTAGTGGTGGGAGTTGAGAATGCTTAGCACTGCTTTTATCAGTCTCCAGGCTCCCAAAATATGATGTTTGTTGATATATACCTGGAGTGCAGGGACAGGTCTGCTGCTCCCCAGTGATGTCCCTGTTCCCAGCACATCCCACCTGCGTCTGTCAAGCTGCTCATTCACTGCCTGCCTGTTTTTCTCACTGTTTCCCCCCTGCAGATGATCGATCAGGGCTTGATCCTGCAGGATGGCTCCTACTTCCGAGACCTCTGGAACATCCTGGATTTCATCGTGGTTGTGGGTGCGCTGGTAGCTTTCGCCTTGGCGTAAGTGGCTGTTGTCCTTGTCAGCTCTTTGCTTCCCTTGGCCAAGGTGGGAGGAGGATGCAACTGTTTGTTATGGCTACTAAAGCCTGATTTTTTTTTTTTTTTTTTAATTTATTCCTTTATATCCTTTTGTCCTTCTTCTGGGATGGCTCCTGGCAGCAGTGCCTGGCTGTTCCACAGATGTATTTCTCATTGTTTTTCAAATGCTGGTGAGCAAGCAGGCAGGGGGCAAGGCAAGACAAGCTGGAGATGTTAGGAAGAGGTTGATGGTGAAAGTGGACTTGAAAGAGAGCAGAAGGGGCTGTTATAGAGGGGAAAAGGCCTAAGGGTGGCAGAGCTGGAGTAGTACACTTGTGATGCATCCCAGGGCTCACAGAGAGAGACAGAGCAGCAGCCTGCCAGGTGGAACTGCCTTCTGACCATGCTTGTGCTAGAAATGGTACCCCCGGCTGGTGGCTCCTCCTCTGCTCTAAGCGGGGAGCATTAAGCCAGAGCCATGCAGGGATGGGGCTGACGCAAGTGGGGTTTGTGCCCTCATCCTCTGCAGGATCATGCTGAGGGCAGGATGCTGTGTGCTTGCTCTGCAGTGTGTCCCTGCTGAGCATCAACTTGAAGTTGGGCTCTGGTACCGAGCTTGTGGCACCTGTGGGTCCTCCTCTGCAGGGTGGCTTGATGTCTGTGGTGCCCGTGCTGTGGAGGTCAGGAGCATCCAGCAATGAGTTTCATGCCACTCTGCCCCACTCTGTGCTGCCAGCTGGGGCAAGTGGTGCAGTGTGAGCACAGGGGAGGGACATGCTGGTACCCAGAGAGTGGATGCCAATGTGATGCTCACAGGTAAGGGGCACCCCGTGGTCCCCACGGCCCTGGTGCCCTGTCGGTGCCTGAGGAGGAAGAGGAGGAGAGAGGAGCTCCTTTGTCATGCTGTTGTTCTCTCTTTGTGCCTTTGACACTGGTGGTGGTGTTAGTGCTGGTGAGAGGGGAGGGCCTGGCAGCCCTTCAGACTGGAGCCATGTCCTTGTCCACAGCTCAGGTACCATGCAAGGTGCTTGGAGTGGCTGCGTCCAAGCCCTGAGGTCGCTTGATGGATTACAGCCCATAATCCATCCCTCAAACCCAGGATGGGTGGCAGCTCCTTTCACTTGCACCTTCCCTGGCTCATTGCTTTTGCCTTCCTCACCCTACTCACTCCCTTCCTTGCCCAGTGCTTTCAGTTGCTGCTCTCTCCTTGGGAAGAGCATGGGAGAATTCAGCTCACTTGGTACAGGGGTGAGCCAGCCCCTGGGCAGGGCTCAGGGCTGACTGCAGACTCCAGCATGGGGCTGGCAACATTGCTTTGAGCCCCTCGGAGGCCACTCAGGCCACCACTAGGATGGACTGGGCTCATGGCTTTGGAGGTGAAGTGAATAAAGGACCTGCAGCAATTTCTGATGCGTTTATACATTGTAAAGCATTTATAAGAACACCTGCCTCTCTCCTTGGCAGCACCTTGCCACCACAGCCCAAGAAGCCACAGGATGTTCACCAGCTACACATGTCCCAACATGCTGCCCTCCCTGGTCTCAAGAGAAAAACTCTGGCAGTGATCTCTGAATCTCTCTCCTTTATCTTCTCCCTCTATGAGCTCTTGAAATGGGACTGGGAAGGGAACAGAGAGTGGCTGTGGCAACTACATGGCTGAGAGCAGCTGGTGACCAGGTCCAGCACTTCCCAGTTGAAGTGCTGGGACATGCTGTGCCATTTGGGTCTTCTGCCCCTTTTGCCTCCCCTCCATGGTTCAGTTTTCCTGCAGGGATCCTGGGTAGCTGTGGGCACAGCAGGAGGTTTTGGAGCTGGTCCAGCAGTGCTACCATCATTTGTTGGCTGTCAGTGCCACATGGAAATCACCAGTAAGCAAGTGTCCACTCATAAATCCATCTCTTCGTGTTCTATTGTGACTTGTCTGCTGCACTCCTAGAGCCCATGCGTCCTGAGCAAGAGGCTGTCTTGGCTCATCTGTAGCTCTCTGTGCAGGAAGTGACTACATCAATCCAAACACAGCCTAAATAAAAAGCCCAATATAAAACTGTAAATCTCCAAAGATTTCAAATCAAATCAGCTGAAATAACCAGAACCATAAATAAAGACCTTGCTTGCTTTTGCCTCCCGTGGCACCCGGGGAGGAGGAGGTTTTGTGCAGAGGAGTGGCTGGGGGGTGGTGATGCCTATGCCTGTGGGCTCGCAGCAGTGGGAAAGGCAGAGCAATGGAAAGGTTGGTGGAAATGTTGAGTGGTCAGCGCATAGCTCTCATCATCTTACCTGGTGAGCAAGGGCAGGAGTTGTCCAAAGAAGGACAATGAAACTAGTGAAGTGTCTAGAGCACAAGTCTTGTGAGGAGCAGCTGAGGGACCTGGGGTTGTTTAGCCTGGAGAAAAGGAGGCTCAGGGGAGACCTTCTTGCTCTCTGCAACTCCCTGAAAGGAGGCTGGAGCCAGGTAGGGGTTTGTCTCTTCTCCCAAGGAACAAGTGATAGGACAAGAGGAAATGGCCTCAAGTTGCACCAGGGGAGGTTTCAGTTGGATATTAGGAAAAATTTCTTCCCTGGAAGGGTTGACAAGGTCTGTCCCAGGCTGCCCAGGGCAGTGGTGGAGTCGCCATCCCTGGAGGGGTTTCAAAGCTGTGGAGATGTGGTGCTGAGGGATGTGGTTTAGCGGTGACCTGGCAGTGCTGGGTTAAGAGATCTGAAAGGTCTCTTCCAACCAAAACAATTCTATGATTCTAGATAAAGTAGAGCTTTGAACCTGGGTCTCCTACAGCTCAGCAGAGTTGCCCTGTTCTTGAGTGTCTCTGGTTGGCATGTGTTGCCAGCTCCCTTTCAGCCTGGGTCTTCCTAAGCTCAGCTTCAGCCCTGTCCAGAGAGCTCTGCTCTCCTTGCACAGAATCGCCAAGTATTTAAGGATTTCAATGAAGTGAAGCTGCTCTTTCGCTGGCACATGATCCGCTCACCAGAAAAGAGAAAGTGGGGCAGCAGCAGGTGGGTGTGGGCTGCAGTAGAATTGGAGCTGCAGAGACGGACCCAAGGCAAGCTTAAAGATGGCAGCTTTGAGTGGGAGGGCAGGGGCTGTGGAGATGGAGACACATATGGAAGGGGTCGTAGGAGAGTTTCCCTGCAAGAGCAGGAGGCCAGGCTTGCTGATGCAAGATGGCCTTCCCAGCCCAGAGATAGCTGGGTGCTAATTGTGAACCTCACTTCAGGATGGGAAAGGGGTGGTTTTAGTTGGACCCTGACAGCAGGTCTTGATGTACCTGGGCCATTTTTTTTCCCTCCGCTGTTCAAGGTGGTGCAGATTGGCAGCAATTAGACTCCGAGCTTCAAAAGGAGATCTTGACCATTTGGCCTCACCTGTCCCAGAAGATGCTTGACCTGTTGGTACCTATGCCAAAAAGTGAGTCTCTATCGGGGGCTGTCATCACTGACAAGTTTCCATCATACTTGCAGCAGCTTTTTTCCCAAAGGGAGGTGGGGACTGGTCAGACCCATTCCCAGATGGAGAAGAAGTGGGGAAAGGGTTTGTGTTGCTACAGCCTTGCTCTGCTTGACTGCTTCAGAACCCTCTTGAAAAATGCCCAGTTTGCAGTGATCTACTGCTGCCACACCCAGAATCTCCTGTAAATCAGCTCAGGAGCATATAAGGGCAGGAGGCTGACCATCACCTGCTCTGTTACATATGATGATGTGATGAAGATGCTTGTCTTGGTGGTTTATGATGATGCTTGCAAGCCATCTCTATCTATTTTGTCTTCATGTGGAGTGTCTGAGTGTTTATCTCTCGTTTGGAGTGGTGAGCAGACTTTGAGGGTCACCAGGGTATCACACAGCAAGGCTCATCCTGAGATCCGTGCTGCTTAACACACAGGTGTCCCTCTTCTGTTCCCTCTTACGTTCTCAGCCTCTGACCTGACTGTTGGCAAAATATATGCAGCCATGATGATCATGGATTACTACAAGCAGAGCAAAGCAAAGAAGCAGCGGCAGCAGCTGGAGGAGCAGGTGAGGCTCAGCAAGGGCATGTTGTGGGCAGGACAGGGATGTTCAGAGCACCCTCACTGCTTCCTACCATGTTCCAACCAAATATGCAACCAGGTGCATGGGATGCAGCTGAGGGATGCGTATGGTTGTACAGGTTGGGGTTTGGTGGCTACAAGGCATCCTTAACATCCATTCTCAGCCCCCAACAGTGAACATGAGCATGCTGTTGCCTTCCCAAGTAATGAGGACGTGGTTAGTGAAGCACTGGATGTTCATCTGCGTTTCCTACAGGCTCAACTTCTTCTTTTCCTCAATACAGAAAAACGCCCCCATGTTCCAGCGCATGGAGCCGTCCTCCTTGCCGCAAGAAATTATCTCCAATGCAAAGGCTCTGCCTTACCTCCAACAAGACACGCTCTCGGGCCTGTGAGTATTGCCATGAGAAGACGGGAGGTAGTCCTGTGGCTCTTCTCTTCCTGCAGCCCTTGTTTTGGTCTATGGAGCTGGCACTGGGATGCGCAGAGGGTTAAAGAGCTGCTGAGAGCAGGAGAAACCCAGTCTGGGGCAGAAAGCTACCGGCACAAAGCTTTTGCAGGATTCCAGGTAGCTGGTGTGCATCAGCATCACCAACAGCAGTGGAGGTGGCTAAGGGGGATGGTCAGGTGTCTGCACAGATGCTCTTCTTGCAGGACCATCCCAGCACTAAGTGCAACCTCGCTTACCTAGGAGGGTCTGTGGTGGACCTGCACCTCAGGAGGAGTTGGGCAGCTGGTCCCTGGGTGGTGCAGGGTCAGTGGAGGATCCCAGCACCCTGGGTGGTGGCAATCAGGTGGTGGGACTTGCTGGCGCTACGCTTGGGATGTCCCTGCTGTTGCTACAGGACCTGGGGCACTGGTGTCCTTTCCTGCCTAGGCACTACTTCAGCTCTCCAAGGAACATGATGTTTGTCCTGGGGGTCTCGACAGCCTGAGGGGCAAGCATGGGGACTCCCCAGCTCTGAGCCTCTGAAGAGGTGATGCCCATTGATGGCAGCACCCTGCCTGTGGCCTCCCTGAAGCTGGACTCTTTGCAGGAGCAGCCGAGGCGGGTTCCCCTCGCTGAGCCCGCTCTCGCCACAGGAGATCTTCCAGCTGGCATGCATGGATCCATCCCATGGGCAGTTTCAGGAGCACCAGTCTCTGGTAAAGTCATGCACTGTTTGGTGGGCACTACCCTGTGGTCCCAGGAGGGATGCTGGTGGGCATGGGGAGGTGTAGGGCTGCCAACCCGGTGGTGAAACACTGCTCCTTGCCCCTGTGGCAGTGAGCACAGCAGAGGGATAGCAGCTGCTGGGTCATGCAGGGGTCCAAAGCAGGGAACAAATGTCCCCGGGTGTCTCCCAGCTGGGCCTTTGGCCCCTCACCTTTGTCCAGGCACTGGGGACACAGTCATCCCTGGACCAGCCCTGGCCAGTGGGGCCAGGAAGTGGCAAGTGCTTTTGGGATGAGAGCTGTGACCAGGATCTGATGTCCTTCAGTAAAATATCCTTTTCTTCACAGGCTGCTCTTGCATCCACTGAGTGCTCATTTCAGTGGGTTACCCCGTGCTAAGTGGTGATATCTGATGTTTTTGGATTCGTGTTCATTTTGTTGTCAGTGCTGGTGTCCCCAGTCCCAAATCAAGCCGTCAAACTGTCTCCAATGGGAGCACGCCCCTCCGGCTCTCACACACATACCGGCCGGCAGCAGCAGTGTCAGTCTGTCTGTGTGTATATCTATACATACATATCTATCTATATATCTCTCCATATCTGTGTGTGTGCATTTGTGCACCACCCGACACTGTGTCAAATGCAGCATTGTACCACTGTGCATCTCCAGCCCAGTCCATGTTCCTGGGGTCTGTGTGAGCTGTGTACCCCTGCCCTGGCCACCCTGACCACGTCACCGTCCTGCTGACAGGGAACCGGAGCAGATGGGACTCGCTCTTTCCCATAAAGTCACCTTCTAGCAGCCCCAGGGTCACTCCCTGCCCACCTCCTTGACACCACGTCCTGTACAAGTCTGCTAAATTGGGAATTAACGAAAGCGCAAAGGTGCCATGAGTGTCATGCTTTCCATTAATGGGAGTGTGGTCAGAAAGTCTTTAAAGCAGGATCACAGAGACAATCCTATAGATTTGTCGCCTTCTGGCAAAAGGAGGAGGAATTAAAGCCCAGAGAGTCAGGGGATCACCAGGTTGAGGCAGGGTTTCCATTGCAATTGAAGAGGTGAGATATAAATTGGCCATCAGGCAAGCCTGAGGCATCACATCTGGGTTCTCTGCAATGGATTGTGAATTGGAGATTATTTTTCAGTGGTCATGTGATGGATTATATCTCTTAGACTCCCTTTTTGACCCACTGAAGTTGAGTGATCAGAGCTGTCCCCTGCAAATGGGGCAGAAGCAATGTGTTGCCCTGCTCCAATCCCATCCCAAGAGCTTGGCTGTGTGTTTATTTCCAGGAGCCAGAGGTTAGGGAGTTTCAAAGAGTGCAGCCCTCTAACCGTGGCAGCTACCTTCCTGTGGACACTCAGGACCACGCTGTCTCTGGGAGGGCCTCCTCCA
The DNA here is from genome assembly GCA_033124195.1 of Coracias cyanogaster. Classification (NCBI taxonomy): domain Eukaryota; kingdom Metazoa; phylum Chordata; class Aves; order Coraciiformes; family Coraciidae; genus Coracias; species Coracias cyanogaster. Next base: position 7,558 of record JAVSBS010027806.1, on the reverse strand, counting down.
TGCCTCGACTCACTGTGGATCTGCAGGTAAAGCCAAGAAAAGCCCCCATGGGTGCTGGGTCCAGGCAAAGCCTACCAGTTAACACTGGGGCTTCTATCTGTACTGAGCAAGTCCCACAAGCCTTACAGGTTGCCCAGTGCCCATATTGGAGCATTTCCCCATCTTTGGCGTCCTGCACAAGTAGGAGAGCTGCTGGTCCCATACACACAGGATGCCAGCAGCAGAGAGCAGCCAGGGGAATCAGTCTTCTGGCTCATGCAGGAAGTCCACAATGGAGCAGGTCCATGCCAAGAGGTTGCAGGGTCCCCCCACAGTGGGACATCCCTCCTTTTCTCCAGCCCCGCATGCTGGCTGAGGTTCAAGGAGTCCCAGCCTGGCTGTCAGATGATCTCCCAGGTGATGAAACCACTTTCCCTCCTTTTCCTGTTGTCCCAACACATGCTTCTCCATCTGTCCAGGGGAACCCAGGCCACACCTCACCTCCTCGTTTTCCCATTGTTCTGTCTTGTACTCAGTCTCCACCGAGACACAGATGCTCTTATGGGGTTTGGTTTTCATGTGATGTCTCTGCTTTCTCACATAGGTCCCAGTGTCTGTGCTGATGTGACATATTGTGGCACTTTGGTGGGATGTGAAGAGGAAGGGAGGCTTTGCCTTGTGGGCAGTGTGGGAGATGATCAGAAGGAGGGGATGGAAGCAGAAAGGGTACAATGTGAGGAGAGGAGATGGAGAGAATGGCCCGAGGCTGCAGAGGTGAAAAGCTGCTGGAATAAAGCAAAGGAAAATATAGATGTGATGTTTTCCACAAAGCATGTGAGAACACAAGCTAAAAGGAGGGGAAGAAGGTAGAAAGGAGAAATGTGGAGAGGAAAAAGGAAAGGAAAGAGACTGTAAAAGAGCAGCATGAGTAGGAAGAGAGGGAATGAATGCAGGGGAAGGGGACATGGGAACACAGGAGGGCCAGGGCAGCCCGGTGCTGCCAGGAAAATAAGCACCCAGTGAGGGGCACTGAAGGATCTCCCCTCTCACTGATTTCTTCTTTGATGTCTGTTTGCTCCTCTTGGTCCTGTTTTCAAGGTGGAGAGGGATGCTTAGAGAGCCTGGGTGGCAGTGGCCTGGTACCTTCTGTGTCCCCACACCCAGGGTGGGACGCTGCTGTTCTGACCCCAACAGACAGCACCTTGGCTTGAGTCACAGTTGCTGGCTTTGCTTCTGGACCACAGATCCCAGCTAGCTGAGGCAGGGGAACTCACAAGCACAAAAGCAAAACCCCACTTTCCTCCTGCTCCCAGTTTGTGCAGAGATTATTTGGGGGGGCTGTTCTTGGGCTGGATGCCCCCTCACCCTGAATCTCCCCATCCTGAAGGCTGGTGTGCCAGCAACAGTGGGTGAACCGGTAATTGCTTGACCTCCATCCCCCATAGCCCTACACGGCGTTAACCTTCTTCCTGTCTGGCTGGGGTCACTTGCAGGTGGTGACAGACACCAGCTCGATGCGGCGATCATTTTCCACCATCCGGGACAAGCGCACCAACAGCTCCTGGCTAGATGAGTTCTCCATGGAGCGCAGCAGTGACAACACCTACAAGTCCCGCCGGCGCAGCTACCACTCTTCGCTCCAGCTCTCCGCCCGGCGCCTCAACGCTGACTCAGGTGAGCAAGGGTGGCTGGCCCCCATCCCACACTAATGCCAAAAAATCCCCACCCTGGCCAAGCCTCCATTGCTCCTGGGGAGGGAACAATGGGGACTGACAGGGATGTCCTGCAGGCCACCGGTCCGATGGGCATCGCTCGGGTGGCAGAGAGCGGGGCCGATCCAAAGAGCGCAAGCACTTGCTGTCCCCTGATATCTCCCGCTGCAACTCGGAGGAGAGGAGTCCCCAGGCGCATGATGAGTCGCCAGAACGACGGCACGAGTCTCGGTCACCCAGCGAGGGCAGGTCACAGACACCAAACAGGCAGGTGGGTGACAAGTAACACTTAAGCACAAAGAGAGGTGTAGAAAAAGCTCCTTGCCAAAACCACAGAGATAAGTCCCAACTCTGGGAGCTCTGCACTCTCTCTCTTCTCTATGGTAGCATCTCCATGTCCCCTGTGAGCTGAGCAGGTTGGGCTGCTTGGCACCCTGCAGAGCATTTGAGAGAGGGTTGACCTCCATGCTGACCCTCTCATCACTGTGACATCTGCTGCCTGAGAAGGTTGAGGTCCACCTGTCAAAACAACATTTCCTCTCCAACACAGAGAGAGGGATGTTGTGAAGGGCTGTGTCAGAGGCCTTACAGAAGTCAGATAGAGGACATCTGTAGCTCTTCCCTTCTCTACTGATGTAGTCATTCTGTCATAGAAGGATGCTAGGTTCACCAGGCAGGACTTGCCCTTGGTGAAGCCATATTGGGCCTGTGTGAACATCATGAGGTTCAGCAAGGTCAGGTGCAAGGTCCTGCACCTGGGTTGGGGCAATCCCCAGTATCAATACAGGCTGGAGTATACAGCTGGAGAGCAGCCGTGCAGAGAAGGACTTGGAGGTGCTGGTCGGTGATAAGCTGGACATGAGCCAGCAACGTGCACTCACAGCCCAGAAGCCCATGGCATCCTGGGCTGTATCCCCAGCAGCGGGGGCAGCAGGGCAAGGGAGGGGATTCTGCCCCTCTGCTGCGCTCTGGGGAGACCCTCCTTCAGTGCTGGGGCCAGCTCTGGAGTCCTCAGCACAAGAAAGAAGAGAAGAGAAAGCTCTGGGGAGACCTTGTTGTTGCCTTTCAGTACTTATAAGGAGGCTTATAAGAAAGACGGGGACAGACTTTTTACCAGGGCATGTTGTGACAGGACAAGAAGTGATGGTTTTAAACTAAAAGAGGAGAGATTCAGACTAGGTAGAAGGAAGACATTTTTTGTAGTGAGGGTGGTGAAACCCTGGTCCAGGTTGCCCAGAGAGGTGGTCGATGCCCCATCCCTGGAACCATTCCAGGTGAGGTTGGATGGGGCTCTGAGCAACCTGCTGTAGTTGCAGATATCCCTGCTCTCTGCAGGGGGGTTGGGGGTTGGACTAGATAGGCTTTAAAGGTCCCTTCCAACTCAAACCATGCTATAATTCTGTGATTCTATAAGATGCCAGTGCTTGAAACCCACAGAGATGCTTCCCATAGAGATCAGCAGCTGAGGAGCTGTTATCTTTTCCTGCAGTAGAGCTGTGGGTGCTTTTTACTTTTGACCACCAAGAGCAAACCCCATCCTCATCCCTGGAGCAGACCCCAAGGCAGGTATGGGGTAGGTGAGGACACATGGGGGCCTCATGCAAATGAATGCTCCAGAAAGCTCAGGCTGAAGGGGGGTAGTGGGTGATGGTGCTGTCCATCTCCACTATATTCCTCAGCGTGTCTTGGTTGCAGGGAACAGGCTCCCTGAGCGAAAGCTCCATCCCCTCCATCTCGGACACCAGCACCCCCCGGCGAGGCCGCCGCCAGCTCCCGCCAGTGCCCCCCAAACCACGTCCCCTCCTCTCCTACGCCTCCATGCTGCGGCACACCGGGGACACCTCTCCACCTGCCGAGGAGAGTGAGGGGGGATCCCCGCTCCTCTCCTCCACTCTGGAGCCCAACACCACTGCCCTGACCGAGTCTTCCAGTTCCCCAGTGGGGAAGCAGAGCCGACAGTCTACCCCGCAGCGGTACATCTCAGAGCCCTACCTGGCCCTGCATGACGACTCGCATGCCTCAGACTGCGGTGAGGAGGAGACGCTCACCTTCGAGGCAGCCGTGGCCACCAGCCTTGGTCGCTCCAACACCATCGGCTCAGCCCCACCTCTGCGGCACAGCTGGCAGATGCCCAACGGGCACTATCGGCGGCGGAGGCGAGGGGCAGGGCAGGGCGTGATGTGCGGGGCCAGCATCGACGTGCTCAGTGACACCGAGGAAGATGACAAGTGCTAGAAGCTGCCCACCCACCCCCCAGCCCCATCTCGGCGCCCACCCCATCGCCCCGCTGCCGCCACCCTGCCCCTCTCCAATGCATGCTCTTTGCCACGCCTGGGAATGAAACACAACCAAAAACCAAATGCAGGGGAAAAGGAGAAAACCAAACCGACTGGAATGGAGGGAAAAGAAAAGAGAGAAAAAAAAAAAAGGAAAAAAGTCTTTGTGCAAAAAAAAAAAAAAATTAAAATCTGTCAACTTTCATTTTATTACTATCACTTTTTTTTTCTGCACAGAGAAGCATTTGATGGACGGTGGAGTGGCCCAGCTGGGTGCGTGTGCTAGGGGGCAAGGGAGAGCCCCCCCGGCCATGGCCCCCCTCCTTGCCCTGAGCAGGGACCCCTGGGAAGGTTCATCCTGATGGTTTTCTGCTCCCTGAGGCTGGAGACTCCCAGCAAGGGGGTACTGGAGACCCCCTTTGCTCTGTCACTCAGGCTTGTGCTGCTACAGCTTTGAATTTCCCTCCCCTGGGGTCTCATCCAGCCCTGAAAATGAGCAAGGCGTGATGCTGGGGTGTGGGGTTTGGGGTGCATCAGGCAGACCAGAGCAAAACTGAAGCCAACTGGTTTGTACTGGGGCAGGCGGGAGCAGGGAGGGGGGGATTTCAGTGCTGCCAAATGTATCCTGCCTCCCGCTGCCATATATTTATTTATATATGGAAAACTCTAGGTGTGCCTGTGCGTGTATATATGGTATGTGTGTGTATATATATTTATATGCTGTATATATAAAGATATACACATACATGGATTCGTTTTAGTCATCTGACAATGCTGGGGACCCCCCGGGGTTTTTACTGCCCACACTCCGTTTGGCGGGGGCAGGACCAACTCTTGACGGGGGCTGCTGCACACCCATCACTGTAGCAGAGCATTGGGAACATCACCCTACTCACCTTGCCCCGGCCTAGATGTTTCCGGTGATGGGAATTGCATTTTCTCCATCGGAGGTGGCCATGGCAAGGGATCTTTGGGCATCTCTGCTGCCAGATGTGCCTGCAGGAGTAGGATGCCCAAGGGATGAAGACGGTGCTATCCCTGGGGCTCCAGCTCGCTTGGTGTCAGCAGTGCTGAGGGAGTGATGGCAAATCTCTCAGGGGCCTCTTTGGTGTGTTTTCCCAGGAAAAGAAGATTCCCACGTCCGCAGGGGAGAGAAGATGTTGTGCGTGTGTGATCCTACCCTAAGATCTGTCCTCCCAGCAGAGGAGCCCAACTTTGGCACCTACCCTGCCTTGGTTTCCCTGGCAGTTGTGGTTCCTGCCCATGCCCAGAGTGGAGTGCCATGGGGGTGGCTGGGTTTGCAAACCCCATGGCTCTGGCGTGGGGGCAGGTGGGTGTCCAAGAGCCAGTGGAGCTTTGGGAGCAAATTGTCGTCTGGGCAGTGAGCAAGGAGGCTTGCACCTCCTGCAGAAATGCAGTACAGGGCCACCTTCCAGTGCTGGTCATTAATTAATCTGGTAATTATGTGCTTGCAGCTCTACCAATCAATGCGCAGCCTCATCTGCAGGTGCAATGCTTTGCCTGCCAGCCCAGGGAGATGCTGGTGGCCGGTGGTGATGGGTGGCTCACCCTGGTGGTCACTGGCATGTTTCTGCTGTGAGTTGTGTCTGTTGTCAGCCCGAGCATGGTCCTTTGGGTGCCAGAGGGTGCTGTTCCTTTGGAGCCTCAGGGAAGGGCTTGCTCTGTGGGCTGCCGTCTGGGTGATGTGGTTGAACCAGGCATGGCCATGTGTGTGGAGATGGGATGTGGCCTTCAGCCCACTGGGCTGAGCAGAAGGAGGTGATGCAGCTCTCATCCTGCCCGTGACTTTGCTCTGCTGCAGGTTGTTGTGGTCCAGGTCCTTGGGGCTGTTCTCTAGCCCCTCTGGCTTGCTGAGCAGAAGCTCCGGCCAGACTTTGCTTTGGTTCTGGATAACCCATGTCCTCTCCTGACTGAAAGATGCTCTGGGCACAAACCGCCCCACTCCTGCATGTGCAGATCAGCCCCTGCCCCGATTGCTTTGTGAGCTCCCCCAGAGGAGCTCTGCTTTGTAAGAAGCAAATCCCACCAGCTCCAAAGGCTGCCTACTCCGGGGCTCGGTCATGGACCAGACCCCAGCTTTCTAATGATCAAGCTGCTCTTTGTGCATCCAAGGAGCAGGTTTCACTTATGGGTCCAAAATCTCCTACTGCCTTGATCAGTCCCAGTTGATAGGTGGCACCTCTCCTGCCCCTGTTCGCCCTACGCTTCCCAAACAGATACTTCCAGCTGCCAAAAGATCAAAAAATTTCCCAGGAAGCCCTCTCCATCACGCTGGCTCAGGTCCTGCATCCCCCATCTCGGTGCTTGGGGGCAAGCCATGCCCCGTGCAGCTATAGGGAAGGTCTGTGGTGCTGGTTGGTGGCATGAGTATCTCCTGTCCCCTTCCAACTATCCGTGACCTTTAGCCTGAAGGTGCTGGAGTATTGCTCCCTGTGCCGGAGTTTAGCCTGATGGGCAGAGTGGGGCTGTGTGGGGGCCGGGGCCAGGGATACATGGTGGTGCTGGGGCCGTGGGAGGCAATGCCATTTGTCCTTCCTCTAAATATAGGTGCTGGCATCGTCTACTTCTAAATGCAGAAAGGTGTCTGACAATACACTAGGCTCTGAGTAACAGTCTGCAGGAAGGGGAGGAGGTGGCTTTTTGTGTCTGTACCTGTTGAGTGGGAGGGAGGGATGCTTTCAAAGCAGGGGCACATGTTTCATGTGGATTTCAAGCTTTGGGCGTTTTTCTTTCCTCTGCCCCAGACTGGGGCTGGTGAGTGATGTGTCGCGATGCTCTGTGGTGGTGGAATAGACTGGGGCAGAGCCCCTCAGGGTGCACCTGTGTGTGGCAGCGGGTGTCTGAACCTGAGCTTTTTGGCATGTAAGACCTGTGTTTTACTATCATACAGAGACTGTATGAAGCAAAACAGAGCCCCTTTTTTTGCCAGGGTGGAGGGGGCCCAAAAATGCTGTCTCTCCTGCAATAGCTACAGTTCTGTTCCTGTGGCAGGAGGAACTCATAGGGACAAGACGGTACCTCCAAAGCACGTCTCTGAAACCAAAAACCACCCCCAAGAGAACCACGGAAAAGACTACACCAAGGGGGAGGGAAAACCAGCCCTGAGGCACCATTGCAGCCTGCGTCTTGCTTTTTGAGGCGCTGGACTTACTCTGCTGCTGTATGCTCTCTCATCCATGGCTTTTTGGACATCTCCTTCACCTCCTGGACACCAAGGATCTGCCGCTGGGCCCTCCATCAGTGGCTGCTGGCCATGCTTGACCATGGGAGGGAGGATGAGAAAGCTGGGGGATGTGTTTCAACCTCTGCCTGCACGGGACAAGCCCCTGCCTAGGCAGGAATTCACCAGTAGCATGCAACTGGTTCCCAGTGTGGTGCTGGGACTGGGCTAAGAGCCTTGCAAAGCTCCTGGGGGACCACAGAGGGTGTGTGGGGAGATGGGGCAGCCCCAGATCATGGAGCCCCACTGTCCTATCTGGGCTGGCTGTCCCAGTCCCATTCTCCTCTATCTTCCTGTGAGGCCTCAGAGGGCAGACCCCCCTCAGAGAGCGGGCCCCCCGCAGAGAGCGG
>JAVSBS010027805.1:18167-28464 GCA_033124195.1 Coracias cyanogaster | reverse complement strand
CGAGTCGCCCGTCTTCGACGCGCCGCCCAGCCCCCCGGACTCCCTCTCCGACCGGGAGAGCTACCTGAGCGGCTCCCTCAGCTCCGGCTCCCTCAGCGGCTCCGAGTCGCCCAGCCTGGACTCGGGCCGCCGCCTGCCCATCTTCAGCCGCCTCTCCATCTCCGACGACTAGGGGCGGCGGCGGCCGGGCCCCGCGCCTGCCCAGCAAGTAAGTTAACGAGCGAAGAAAGTGAATCCTTTCCTCCTTCTTCCTTCTATTTTTTTTTTTTATATATATCTATCTATCTATATACACACCGAGAGCTGAACAGAACAAACAAACAAACAAAAAAAAGCGTTTTTGCAAAAGGGCAAATGACACGAACTGAACAAACCTATTTTTATAGAGAGACCTTGGAAGAAGGGGATTTTTGTTTCGGGGTTTTGTTGTTGTTGTTCTTTGGAGACAAGTTATGATATGCACCAGCAGCAGCCATTCAATCTGTTTTAAAAAAAAAAAAAAAAAACAAAACCAAAACAAAAGCGAGCGAGCATTAGACAAGACACCACCAGAAAGCAACAAACAATCCGGGGAGCGCCGGTCCCGCCCGCCCAGCTCCTCCAGACCTCCTGACACCTGCAGAAAAGGTTACAAACTAGTTTGTCTTTCAATCCAGTTCAAATAAAAACACAGAACGTACTAAACCTATAAGCTTTTTTTTTTAAAAAAAAAAAAAAAGAAAAAACCCAACATCCTGCCAAGAATATGCCTTGATAACAACCTTCTTTTTTTATATATATCTATATATTATTATTATAACAAATGCTAAAACCTTCATTCCAAAGTTTAATATTGGTTCCATTGCCACCACTTAGTGGATGTTTGGCTTAGAACAATTTTTTTTTTTTTTTCGTTGTTGCTTTATTTGGAAGCACTCAACTGAGTTTAGTTTGTAATTGTTGGAGAATAACTGCTGATTTTTTTTTTTAATTTTTTTTTTTAGCTGTTTGAGTTGATTGCATGGATGAGTCACTGCACACAACTCAATATGAAACTATTTAACTTATTTATTATCTTGTGAAAAGTATACATTGGTAATTTGTTCATACTGTATTTATCGGGTATGATGAAAAGCAATAGATATATATTCTTTTATTATGTTTAAATTATGATTGCCATTATTAATCGGCGAAATGTGGAGTGTGTTCTTTTCACAGTAATATATGCCTTTTTGTAACTTCACTTGGTTATTTTATTGTAAATGAGTAAAATCCTTAATTTAAGAGATTGTATGTAATATTTATTTCATTAATTTCTTTCCTTGTTTACGTAAATCTGAAAGATTGCATGGTTTCTTTATAGAAATCGGTCTCGATGCTGTGGAAGTAGTTTTGAGCAATTTCTAGGGGGGTTTTTTTAGAATGTAAATGGTTGTAGCCCGTCCGAGTTGAGAAAAAAAAAAAAAGAAAAAACCAACGACACCAACAAAAGACTGACTTAGCAATCAGACCTTCCGAGTGGCAAATCTTAATTCAGACTTGTTTAAAATAACCAAAAAGTATTTGTTGTTGCCTAACTCCGCCAGTCACACTGTGATAGAGCCTCAGAGGATGTAGCAATAACCGGGGGTCCCAGCGTCACGTCTCGCAGTGCCTTCTTGAGGGTCCACGCTTGCCTTAAGTATCTCTCAACCAAATAAGTATTTTTCTTAATGCTTGAGATAATTTGAATGTAGGGATGGGTTTTAACTGCAGCAAAATTTCGCCACTCTTTATTTTGTAAGAATGGAGGAGGCCATCTTTGGATCTGAAACTTTATACCGTACATGAACATATCTTGTTTAATTGAATTCCAAAAAAACTTGTAATTTTTTTTTTTTTTTTCCTTATGTAGAAAGTCGGGAGTTGTGTTTTTGTTTTTTTTTTCCCCAGAACTTTTCCTGGACGGTGGATGAATGAGCAGTAGCTTAGTTTTGTTTGTACATAGGTACAGATTGAGCACTATGTACTCTTTTGGACTACTTTAACAGAAGTATGTTTTGAATGTAACTAAAGGATAAGTCAACTTGAGTTGTAATATATTTTTCGGGAGTCAGTTCACTACAAATTGTGTGAGACTGTAAACTTTGTACTGTAAATGTTTTGTAGTTCTCCCAATAAAATTTTTTGGAAAAAAAAAAAAAAAAGAAAAAAGGACAAGTAACCCTTCAACCTGTTGAAGCTCTGTCTGGCAGGCAGTGAGTATTTCTTGCGGAACACCACCTTCCCCCTCCTTCACCGCCCCAGTCACAAATATGTCTGGCTACAGATTAACCAGTTTGCACTGGAGCCCCAGTCCGCTCCTGCAGCAATCACTGGTCGACGGCCAAAGCTAATAAACGCTTCCAGAAGGTTCGGAGATATTAGTGTTAGGGGTGCGCTGTATCCCGCTTTTAAAAATGACTTATTTAAAAGTTCTGAAGGCTCAGACCTTTGTTGGCTTGTAGCTTAACAGCTGGAGTGGAAAGATCTAGTAATGGCATTTATCAATCGCATCGCTGACAGGGCTTACGCGAGCGTGCCATTAGCCGTCCCGCCTTGCTAGGGGTAAGGAGGAAATGGCAGTTTGGGTAATAAAAAGGCATAATTAAAGTTTACCCTTTGTCCCAAAAGCTTTGTTCCTCTTTGCTCGCAGGAATGCGGACTTCTGCCTCGGCGCTCCCATCGCCCAGCTGAGGGCAGGCACATCGGTGTTAATTGGGCTGGCATTAAATGTGTTAATCAGTTCTCAGGGCTTGAGTTTTAAACAAATTACCTTTCTGAGGGTATATTTATATAACAGAATACTTGGCAGCCTGGGGCCTGTGTGTGCCTTAATGCTGGAGGAATTTTAGCTAATAACTCCGCAGTTTGGCCCCTTATTCCTGTCGGTCCCTTAAACTTTTTTAAGTCACGATTTCTACCGGCTTATTTTTGTTCTTTTGTCATACTAATAATAAATGTTGTTAACATCGTGGCATCTCCGCGCTGCCTGGACCGCCACGGTACTTTCTATAAATACAAGGTAGAATGTAATACTGGTGCCATATGTTTGTGTAACAAACCTTGGAGTGACTCTCCGTTTAAAATTAAAACAAACGTAAGCAATGTATGACAACACAGCCCGGCTACAGCGATCACCCTTCTTTTTTATGGATGGGTCTGACGTTGTGGCTCAGAACTGTTGTCTTCGATGCCCAAACTAATTCCTGAAGAAACTTCTTTGGTGCTGCCTGCACAGGAGCACTAAGCACTGCTGGGTCCTTCCTCGGGCATCCCTGGTGCAGACACTCGGGCTGCAAGGAGGAGACATTCGCCCATCTTTTGCGGGAGCAGAGAGTAGCTGTTGGTTTGGTGTCTAAGCCAATGCCTTAACTGGCTTTGGGGATTTTGAAACTAATTGTCAAACTAAAACTGCATTAATTAGGAGCGCATGCCTCGTTTTGTTTCAGACTTTTCTTGCTTCCCTAGGTATGTTTTTCGCTTCTCTCCCTCGTCCACCTCCTCCCCTAAGCCCGCCTTTCCCTTGCCACCCTAGATAAGGACCTTATTTATTGCTATATTTCACTTATCTAGGCCAGCTGTACTCCATCAGCGCAGCGCTTTCATCTTCCTTGCGGTTTTCTGTTGGTTGAACAGGATCTCGGTGAGGGTGCCGGGACTGGCTTGGGTGTCTCCTGGCTGGAAGGAGAGCACTAGAAGCTTAGCAGCTGCCCCACATGAAGGACAACTGCTGGTGTCCACGCCAGCCAGCCTTTTGTGTATTGAGAAGTCTGCCAGGACTGGATGGGTGGCAGCCCACGAATGTCTCCCAACAGGCTAGTGGTGGGCCGGTACGTGGGGAGTGCGGGGCCTGAGCCACCCGCTGTCCTGCTCTAAGCGGGCAGTCCTCTGAGGCCACCCGCCCCACAGCCCGTTTTGTTGGTATCTCTGCAAAAGTGGACTGCGGAACAATCTCTTGCAGCGTTACACGCCGCTGTTCAGAAAACCAGGGGTCCTTGAACTGGGAAGATAAGTGTCTGTTTCTTGTGCCACACAATCGAGTGTTAACCTTTAAACTGGTGACATGTTGTTGATTTAAGCAAATGTTGTCTTGCTTTCAATTCAAAATCCAGCGAAGAATGTAAAGCTGGTGAGACCATTCAGAAATTTGCTGATTCCTTGCAATAAATCTACAAACTCTGCATAAAAATAAACTTTTTCTTCAAGAGTTTTGCCTTGAGAAGGAACTCTAAGGTCTCTGCTGTTGCCCATTAGAGATGTGAGAGTTCTCTTAACGGGGAACTTAAGATGACTGAGGACGTGGAAAAGGGGGATTTTGCTAATTACTAGTTAGGACTGAGTCTTGCATGCTTGCTTAGGTTGATAATCTGAGGGAAATTGCAGCAAAGACTTAAATTTTTAGAAAAAGGTGTAATGGTGTAGAACTGGAAATAGGAATTGATTTAACGTGGCTTGGTGTGCTCACTGGTGAGGTTTTGGTATGTGTTGAATCAGCAGTTTTGATTTTTTACTCCCTAGTCCTCTCAGCTTCTCGGGGGCTTTTCGTTTGGGTTTTCTTGGTTTACCTTCCTCAGGCAGAGCGGCTGTGCAGTAACTCCAGTGCTTGGGCTTTCTCTGGGCTTTGGGCTTTGCTGCCTGAGCCAAGTTAATGCAAAAATTAAACCCGATTCAGCACACAGCCGAACGAACTGCGCGCCGCTGACAGTACTCCCAGCAGTGTGCCGCGAAGCACGGGGATGCTGCTCTTCCTGTAGCGCATCCTGGCTGAAGCAGGAGCTGATTTCGCTGTACCCCCAGATTTACCCTCAGTTCGAGCGTAGAGGCTGGAGATACAGCACGGTCTGTGTCACTTGCGGAAGCGGCACATCCCAGCCGAGGAGCTGCCGGCTCCTCGCTCTGCTGTACTGCTGAATGGCAGAAAGCAGCAAACCTCAGGGCTTGAATGCATAGGCAGGGGATGAGCCCTTTTCCATAATATCATTTAAATGCCCAGTGCAACTCTGAACGTTACTTTAAAAAAGAAATTACTGCCCTTCTTCCATTTTCTGCCCCCATCCCATCTGATCCTATCATTAGGTGTGCAGCTTAGATTTTTTTTTGTTTTTTTGAAGAATGCATCTGACAACTTCATTTGCAAAGAAGGCCCAAGTTTCATTTTTGTTTATGATCAAGATGTGCTTTTATTTTTTCATTTTGCTGGTATAGCATTAAAGCTAAGGTATTGTACTTTGTATTATTGTGTGGCCTGTCTGTTCTTGCGGACCTCGAATGTGAATCTTACTTGACAGAGCTTCAGATGGTGGTGCTCTGTCATTGGTAAGGCAGGACATTTCAGGTTTTGCCTGCTGAGCCTACGGACTTTAGCAGCCCATTAGCTCTGGAAGTTGAAACTTCCCTTTTAAACCCTCCAGCTTAAACTCAGTTCCTCGGTGTTTTAAGGCAAAGTGTCTACATTTGTCCAGTGTTTTGGGACTAAACTGTAGCAGTTGCTCTATCACCGGATGATCCCTCCTCAGTAGAGAAGAGGAGTCAGAAAAAGGAGAGAAGAACTGTGGGTTGAAATGATAAACTAATGTAATGAAACAGCCAAACTAATGCCAATATGAAGTACACAAAGCTACACTCAGCCCAGGAAAGGTACAGCAGTCACAATAAACAGGAAGGCAGTCCTTGGGAAAAGGAGGAAGAGCAGTAGAAGCCCAAGCAGGAGACCCTCATCTTCAGTAAACTTTCCCCCTTTATAATGCACGTGGTGTTTATGGGATGGGATGTCCCCATGAGACAACTTGGATCAGCTGCCCTGGCTGACTCGAAACAGCTAATGGCCTGCACACTATGGCTGGTCTACGATTCTGTCCCAGCAAAACCAGGACATGAAGGTACTGGGCTTCCTACTGCTATTGCATTGGAAGTGTAGTTACGTTGTCCCTTCTGCTAACCGTGCAGCTGGCTGGTACCTGCCCCGAGAGGGGCAGGAATATCCTGAACGACCACAGCCAGAGCTGTAAGTGCTCATCTGCTAAAGTAAGTAGAGGGTTGGGATGAAAATGGTACACTCAAGGTGATGTAGCAGGTTGCCTCCACCAGGAGAAAGCAGTTTCTCTGCTCTGCTCCTCCCCAGCCCTTTCTGACCCACTCCCTCAGCCAGTTTGGGTCCCCGATCTGGCAGAGCACCCTGGCACCCTGCTCACAGCTTGCACCACGTGGCTGGGAGTGGGTGCTTGGTCCACCGCCACCAGAAGGTCCACTTGTCCTCAGCCAGGTCTGGTACTTGCCACATCTGCCTGGGGGTTGGTGCATTTTATTAACCAGGCAGAAAGGCAAAAATGGTGTTTTCTGCTGGGGTAGAGCTGAAGCAGGTCAGTAAAAAGTCTGATGAGTTTCAGAGCTGGTGCAAGGGGGGAGGAGGAGGTAAAGCCCCGCATCTGGGAGGATGCAGGAGTGACGAAATGGAGGACAAGGGACCACCTCACCAAGCTGCTGGATTGGTTTATCCCTCCTGTGTGGGTTTTGCTCAGTTTGGAGAAATGTCGGTTCCTCCACAATACTCTGAGAAATTCTTGGCATGCCCATTTTAAAACTGCTTTTTTATATTGGTGATTGTAAATCATTCATATAGACCTTGAGTGTTTCTTGTGCTGTTTGAAAAGTTACTAACCTTTAAGGGAAGGCTGAAATCAAGATAGGGTTTAATTAATGTGAATGTGTTCCTGAGTAGTTATTTTCTCTGGTTTACTGGAAACCAAATAATGGTTGTATGGCAAAACTCTGCATCTTCTGAGAAGTTCTGAATTTGAAAGGAAACGCTTGTTATCAGCGGGCATAGATTTAGCAGGTTATGTAATTTTTACAGCATATGTACTGAAGAACATTGATTTATAGGTCTAATTCCTTTACTAATATTCAAAAATTTAATATTGGAAAGGAGGTAGAGGAATGAGATTCCTCCCTTGAAGTCTAGAGGACCTTGTCTCTAAAAAGAAGTTTTTGTCTCAAAGCTTAGTCAAACAGATACCAGTAATTTCATCTCTCCTTTCAAAGAGGTATAATGGATGTGTTAATGGAAGCATTTTGGGTTGAAGCCCCCCCCCCCCGAATTTGCATTCCTGAGGAAAGCAGGCAAAATTACCTTGACAAATCTCCTCTCTGTTGCTGAAGAGGGATCGATGACATCTGCTGAGTAATTTCTATTCTGTACATCATCTGAGAAGGAAACACAGGGTAAATTAAACCCCCTTTTTTTCTACCATGGTTAATAACATAAACAGGGAGCTGGATATGCTGAAATCTAAAGACGAGGGTCCTATATCAATGGATTATTACCTTATCTTTTCTGAGTGACGTTTACTTGAATACCTGGGATCGTAGTAGCTACTCCAGATAAGAAATGGAGGGAAATTCAATAACAGTAGGAGGCCTGGTAACTTATGAGATCTTGATTAGCCTTCAGACTGCGCCTAAATGTCGGAAACTGCTTCCCTGTGCTGTATGCAAAGGGAGCTGAACAGCAGCGTCAAAACCATACCCTCATTGCCGAGGAGCACTAACAACTGGCTTTTGTGGTTATTAACGCTTTCTTTTATACGCATATATATATGTGGACCTTCTGACTCTTCCGTGGATGACCATAGTGCACCCTCATTTTTAATCACCTTAAAATTCCAGCTTTGTTGGCAGTAGGTAGCTCTGGCCCCTGCCGTGGTCTCAGAGCTCTTGCTGGCTGGGTTGGAGGGGAGTGCACGTACAGCTCTGAATCTCCTAAACACTATCAAACCTGAACTTGGACTTCTTCTTAGCAGAGGCTGCAATCCAGTGGTGGTTTACCTTCCCATGAAGAGTAAGCAAGCATGGGGAAGGGAAAAGAGGAATGTGACCCCTCCAGCTGCCTCTCCTGGAAAGGTCTGGGAGCTGGTCTCACACCTTGGTGCTGGCTGACTGGTAGTGTGGTGGAAACGGTGGACATGCATCAAAGGGAAAGCCCAGATATCTCCTTCTGGGGCAGCAGAGCCCTGGGTCAGTTTGTGCCCATCGTATGCCTGTACCAGGGTGAGGGCAGATCGTTTCTGGTGCTGGATGCCATTTTGCTCTGCTGCCGAAGTGGCATGGCAGTGCGAACAGGGAGGGTCCACACCAAGCGCTGCTGTTGTGTTAAGAGAGCTGAGCAGTATGCTGTAAATCTTAGGGGATGAATTCAATGTTAACAAATACTTTTTTTTTAAAGGTCAGATTAGATGAGGAATGCAGCGATTTGCCAATCCAAATGAACACTAACGCTAAAAAGACAGGAATTTGTTTTCTGCTAGATTAGTGCTCTGATCTGGACTCATCTCATGGCCTTATGGCTGTAGAACAAAAGCTCGAGCCAGGGCAGGACTATGTGAGTAACGTGAGGCTCAGACCTCCGCTTTCAGCATCAGTGCTGCTTTATAATGACTTGAACTGCCTGCGAAACCATAGCCTAAGTTACATTCTGTGGGGTTTTTTCTGCATACATGGTTGAAATCCAGATGTATCAAATGATGTCCAGGGGCCAGGGGAAAGCAAAGTGTTGTACAGCAAACCACATTGAGCTTTCTAGAGCTGAACCTGAACATTTTGCATCAGTTTGTCTGTTTTGCATTTGGGGAAGTGTGGCTGGGGAGACTGGTGAGATGATGTCAAGGAAGGGGAAGCCTAGAAAAGCCTGGAAGTGGTGCACAGCTCTGGGCTACTGTCAATGTGAACACCAAGTTACGACCTCTCCTGTCTACTCAAGATATTTCTTGTGGTAGCCTGCATCTTAAAATGAAATTCAAGATGGGATTTAGAATTCATGGCACAAAAGTTGAGACTAAATGACTTTCTGCAAGAGCATTGCAAAGCAAGTAATAAGCGTCTCATTTTATGGTGTCTGTCTCCATCTGCAAATACAAGGCAAGCCAAAACATAAGGCCATTGTTTAATGGCTGCCACATTTGCAACAGATGCTTTTTGATGACTGCAAACAAAGCATGGGGCGAGTAACTATTTCCAATAGTGCAACTCTTTGACTTACACAAGTGAATCATCATAAGAAGCTGAAGGGATGGCACACCTGAAATCTCCAGCTCTACTGACGAAGATAACAGCAGCTCCTTACATTTTTTCTCTCCATTTTCCCATCCAGTAGTAGATACAGGCACACAATCAAGGACAACTGTGGTTTGGGTTGGTACAAATGAAAGAAATGTGCCCCAAAAGTTCAGCACCTGGGGAGTTAGTAGGATCTGGTGGAAATAACACTTAAAGTAATTACAGAAATGCAACCTGACTGGTCAGTACAGTCTGCTGTTGCAAGACTAATGGCGAGAGATTTAGAAAGGGATTATTTCAAACCACTGGTAAATCCCCATTCTCAAAGAAGTAACATGAATACCATAGGCAATGGTATATATTAGGCAATACTAAACTTCTGATCTGAGGAGCAGTGACTTGTAGTTTAATACAGAATAAGTGCTGTTACATTGGTAGGAACAAGTACAGTGTGATAATGAATTTTGAAAACAATAGATTCACTGTTAATAACGATAAAGATGGTCAGTTGAGATGAGACTTACAGATTTATTTCTTAAAATACATGTTACCAAGACCTTCCAGAACACAGAAATACCTATGCATGTTTTACATTCTGAAAAGCAGTGTTTAGGTCTGTGTCATCAAGAAGCCCTTGCTCTCACAGAGGTACAACCTGTTGTCAGAGGGGCTGCAGCCCTTGCCGAAGAGCGGTGGTAGGCAGCGGAATGGGTCTGTGCTCCCAGCTTGCTTTCACCACCTGGAACTGGGAAGAGTTTGACTCAGAGTAGAGCTAGGATTTAATCCGGAGAAGACGCTTTTGGAACAGTAAAGCCAAGAGGGGCAGGACCCTGCTCAGTCCCTTCCAAGAGATGTGTGAGTGTTACTCCAGCATATCAGAGACGTATTTGCTCCTGGTTACACTGATCTAAATTATTTCATACAGAAATACTATTTAGCCTTGCAGAGACTGCTGCTGCAGATGTTGACATGAGGATCTCAATCCAATACTTAGTATTTTAGCGTAAGTTGCCTCAGATGTTTAGCAGGGGCTCTGGGAGCTCAGCTGACCATAGTTTTTACCATGATGTGTAGCAGGTGTCCCCAGTGAGTGTCTTAAAGACAGGAACAGCTGCTAACCTGCCAGGTGGAGGTGGCTTGTCCTGCTCACCCCTCTGCTCTAAAATGGGGGACCACTGGTTCCAGGTTTGATGCTCCCTTTGTGTCAAGCTGTATCCTGAGCTGCAGTGTTGTACCTAAGCAGGGG
>JAVSBS010027805.1:0-18157 GCA_033124195.1 Coracias cyanogaster | reverse complement strand
TATTGCAAAAAAAAAAGTAAAAGCATCAATGAGGTGAAGCTCTTACTCCTCTGCTAATGCAGGAGACCGAAGGGGGAAGGACCTGTCTGGGTTTTGTTGCTTTTTTTGTTCACGAGGACTTTATAACATAGAGTGTTTTAACCTTACAGCTCTAAAAAACTGATTGGAAAGAGCAATCGTTCAAGCAATGTGGGATTCATGGATATCAAGCAGATAGTGTTATCCAGAAGGAAAAGCAATGCTGAATGTCTTGGAAAAGTTTCCTTGAAATCACAGGAAATGTACTTTCTGTAACTCCAGAACTAGCAGTAGTAAAGGAAAAAGAGGGAGGATGAAAATCAGCCAGTTAGGGTTACAATAACACAGAAAAAGGCAGAACTTAATATTTCATGATGGTGCCAGCATTATGCAAGCAAAGGACGGCTCTTGTGAGTTAGAAACCACAGCCTGTAAGTAGTCTTGTTGCCTTGGCTGTGTGGAGAAAAGTAAAAGAAATTGTAAATCCTGTTGTATGCAGCTTCCCCCTCCCCTTGTACTGCATCCAGCATAAAAGCAGTAATTCACTAAAGCATTCAAGATCCCACAACCTCGTGGTATATTTAGCTTTTATGATGCAAATGGTCCATCATTTTATGAAATGGACGATGCCTAAGGACTGAAATGTTCCTACAGAACCCAATCTAATGGGTTTCATTTGCTCTCAGTTCTCTCAATGAGCCCAATTAAGTCCAGGTGGAAATGCTTGTGCTTCAAAATGACTTGCAGAGACCCAGCAGTTCTGGTGAGCTTCGGGTGAAAGGAAGGTCAGGTTCTTCCTGAAACCAGATCAGTAACTCTGGGGTTTGTGCAGAGCCCTGTGTCTGCAAGCACCAGGCGCTGCCATGCTCTGACTTCCAGCAAAGTATGTAAGTGTGTGATTCTTTAGTAGCTCTTTCATAAGAAGTTTTATCAATTCTGAGGAATGGAGAGTTTCAGGTTTTTTTGAACAATTCTTTGTAGTAATTGGGATGAGTGGGGAGTTTAGGGGAATGCTGTTGCCTGTGATGGTGGAGCTCTCTTCTCCCATCGTCAGTGTTTCATAATGTCAGCTGTATATCTGGCTTCTTGAATTTGTGTTTGAATTCTGGTGTGGAAGACAGAGAGCGATCAAAGCTGTGCTGCAGTGGTGGATTTGTATTTGCAGGAAAGTTCTCCTTTAGCCTGAAGCCCTCTTGTAAAAGGCTCTCTGCATTTGCTCAGCCCAAGAGGTATGCAGTTGGTATTTGGAAAGAGCTAAGTAAGTAAGCGAAACCCAGATTTATTTGGTAAATATAATGACAACTGATAAATGTAATTGCCTCAGTGAAATGAAAGAAATGAGTGAAATGAGAGAAAAAAACGCTTTCAAAATGTGAGCTCTTCAGGGGAGAGCTAGGAATTGTGAAGTCCCAAGCATACTGCTGGCACTTCCCTGGGGGTGCCAACAAGGACTCAGACATAGCCCTGAGAGACCCCAAACTTTTAAAATTTAGCCTTCTCCCCACTCCCCCAATCTGGTTAACTATTCTAAAATGAAATGAGTTTCTAGTTTACCATGCTCCTGGATGGAAGGG
The DNA here is from genome assembly GCA_033124195.1 of Coracias cyanogaster. NCBI lineage: Eukaryota > Metazoa > Chordata > Aves > Coraciiformes > Coraciidae > Coracias > Coracias cyanogaster. The sequence goes on along the minus strand of JAVSBS010027805.1, from coordinate 16,565 downwards.
GCCTGGGTTGGCTGTGGTGGTTTGGGAACTGGAAGATTCTGGAAATCCTGGAGAAATTTGATCCTTGTGACTTTTTCTATTGTGTTGGGTTTTTGTTCATTTTGTGTGTTCCCCCACCCCAACCAAATGAGTAAATTTCTGAGCCCCTCTGATTATGCATGGCTTGCCTCTTCCAGGCTGCCTAAGGCTGTGGATGCTGCCTGTGCTCTCCGTCCTTGTTCACGATACTTGCTGTCTGTATCTATTTGGTTGTCCTAGAACCTGCTCTCTTGGTATGGTCACCTTCTTCTCTGTGTATGTTGGAGCTCCTATTTGTCTCTAGTGTCATTGGACTGATTGGAGAATCTCTCTATCTCTTTCTGAATATGAGGTGGAGGGGAAGAGTAATTTGTAATGAAAAGTAATAAATTCCCTTGAGCAAGCAAACTCCTTTGCTTAGTTTGTTCTTCTCATCCACCCTAGTTTTTAGTAGCATCTCTGTTATGGCAAACATATATGGCAGTTCCTAGGTGGCTGTGATGGATCCAGCGTCCACTGGCAGGGTTACAGCATTCACCTATCGGTCCTAAGTGCTATATTGAAAACAAGGTTAGTTTAAGGAAACAATACACAGTTTTCCCTCTTTTCCTCCACTTCCATCCACCCAGAATGACTCATCCCTGGCACCTGAGGATAGTTAGTATCTCTTGGAAGCATAACACTTGATGGTTGTAATTGGTGTGTGGTTTGTCAATGATTATTTACTTGGTTATGGAGGGACTTAGAGATGTTGTTATTATTAATGCCAGTTCTTTCTAATAAGGGGTTATTCAGTTGGCATATGTTTTGGGAGAGTAGTCCTTTATTAGGATATTAGGATATACAGAGGCCAGGAGCAAACGAGACCATCACGCCTGCCTCTTCCTTGCAGCTACTGGGAACTTGCTGTAAGAGGGAGCCTAATTTCCCAGTTCAATCACATCTACAGCCTGTGTGCCAGTGTCTTGGTTTGGGCTGGATGTCTGGGTGTCCTGTGTTGGGTGCAGGACTTTGTTCTGGCAACCTGAGGGAATTTTTTTTTTTTAGTTGCTAAAATGTGTGTCTTACTGTGAACCCTGACTGCTTCCAGGGGCAATTAGCATATGCAGGGTGCTTTGGGCTCTCACAGATGTAAACTCGGCTTTAGCGTAAAGGAGGTGAATCTCTGCACTAGAATTGCACCAGAAGTTGTCTTTGGTCTGTAGCTATCAAGGACATTGCCTGAGATGCTGGCTGTGTTAGGAGCAGGGGTTGTTTTAAAAAGCAGTGGATGTCATTTCGTGTTAGAGTGGGAAAGCAATAACTCATGTTTTCATTTGCTGCCTCAATATTTCTAACGCTGGTTCTGGTAGGATTCTGCACTTTCCCAGAGTTCACACTCTGTGTCTAGTGGTGATAAAACCCAAGTACTCCAACTTGAGGCTAATTCTTTTCTTTTTTTTTTTCTTTCTTTTTTTGTCATCTTGCACAGTCTTGCCCTTCCTGGTGTTTATTTCCCTTCAGTATAGATGGCCCAATGCATACCTGCTTGGTAGAGCATTTTGATAGCTATAGACAAAAGGAATGCTTTCGGCATGGCAAATTGCTCTTCTGTGTTTGGCATATTCACTTGTACAGCTTTTAAAGGCGTGCACTTCCAGCAGTGTCTTACCCGGCTAAATCTTGTGAATTGCACTGCCAGTTAGGAGTAACCAAGTGTTGTTCTTCGGGACTGTGCCTCAGCAATGATGGGAGAGAGAAAAGGTGTGTCGTGTTGTTCTGGGAGAGCCTTATCTAGACCTGCAGTGACTGCACTCCAATGGCTTGGACATAGAAAAGTCCCTCTAAATGGATTTTAAAATAAACTAAAATACATTTTTTCCACTCAGTGTTATAAATTGATCTACATGTGCACCCACTAACACAGAAAGTGAGCCCGATCTGCAGCGCCTTGGTAAGAGTCATTAGTTTGAAAGACTCTGGAGACTCTAGGGCGAAACGGAAGTGACTTGTTCAGCCCTTGGCTTTTATTACCCCTGTGTTTAGTGACTGTAGATCTTTGCTTCCCAATGACCTTGTGTTCCAGAGACTAAGCCTTCATAATGTTGATGATCTATTAATCTTAATATTTATCCTCAAAATACATAAAAAGGAATTACGACCTTGGCATAAGAAATGAAAATAAACAGGTAAGGGAAGCTATTATTTATTTTTTCAACATTTGCATTCTGTGTATGACTTCACAAAGTGTTTTTCTAACATGAATTCATCGTTTCTAACACTCTGGTACCCCGCTGATTTGTTCTTAAAATACTCCTTTCTGCACAGCAAGCTTAGTGCTTTGCAGACCACCCAGAACAATTGTACTTAAGCTGCAAGCCACATTAAGTGATTGGGCCTTTTTAAAGTTTCAAATAATATTTTGTCTTCCTTGACTTTTTTAAATGAAAGCTTTTATTTTATACGTGAGGTTTTGGAGGATTAAGAAAGGGAGTGGCTATTCTCCTCTTATTTGCAAAGCCTACAGGGGTTATTTAGCCTGATCTCATTTGAGCTCACGTTTGTCTGACAGAGCTTACTCTAATGTCAAGGAGGTATAGATTGCACCTATGCAAATAATAGATGTATTTGCTCATGCTAAGAGATTGATTAGTGCACATCCATCAGTGACTGGCAGTAAATGGTCTCCATCTTTCGGCATGGCAAATCACTCTTCTGTGTTTGGCACCTGTGCGTTGTTTCTGCAGCAAAAATTCTTCTTGGTCTTTTGAGTTCTTTAAGAGTGTCTCCAGCTTCAGTTTCAAAGGAGTGTAAATTCAGTTATAAAGTAATACTGGAATAAGTAGCCATGCCTGCATCTCAAGGAAGTAGAAGTGAGGTGCAGTGGGCAGCCAGAACGGGCCAAGCCTGGACTGGGAACCCACCATGCTGGAAACTCCCTGCTCAGCAGCCATGTGTCCCTGGCACAGCTCTTCCACCTGGACTTGGCCAGAGATACAGGAGCTCTTGGGATGCTTGGGAAAGATCCACTAGGAGAAATACCACAGTTTGCTGTGTCATTTTGGCAACAGCTACCCAGTGCAGTGGTAACATGTTCACCATCCCCTGGGGAAGAAGAAAAAGAAAAAAAGTCAAACCGAATGAACTGGATCAACCCAGAGAGAGTTACATGGTGTGATGCACAGCCCTGCACCTGAGGGGACACAGCAGTGAGTGCATTTGCAGGAGAAGGCTGCTTAAACTGACACTGAAAAAATGTCTGTCAAACTATGTTGGCCCCCCATGTAGTGATTTTGCTGTCTTTTAGCCTGAGTTACATAATTATGCAGAGCCTCCTAATTTCTCACTAGAGAGGAATTTTCAGCTTAAAGGAAATACCTATTCAGTAGATGTGAGGGGTCCACATTCTTAGGGATACTTTGCTGTCAGAGTACACCTATGTGAATTTTTTTTATTTTACTCTCAATGGAGAGGGCTTCAGGCCTTTTGAAGATGTGTTCTGTATTATAGTTCAAGATAGAATGCTAAAGCCTACTTCATTGTCTGCCATTTCTTGCTCTCTTGACAATAGTTGTTTATGAAACTCAGAAGACAAGCAATATTTTGACTTGCCTCCCCTTAAGCTGATCTACAGTCAGTATTGCTTTGCAGCCAACAACTGGAACAACAAAAATAATATTTTTCAAAGGGGGAACTTGTACTGCCAAAGCACCCTCTAATGACTTGGGGCGCAAGGCTTGAAAAGCATTGTCTGCTACAACAGTCCCCCTCACTTGTAAGGCAGTTGTTAAAAGCAGCTTCACAAGTTATTTTGGAAACCCGTGCTCTGTAGGATTTCTTAAGATGCTTATCTCAGCAAATATATGACACACCAGTCAGAAACTGCTAACACTGGACATGAGAAAATCATCTTAGCAGTTTCCTATTGACCCACCTTGGATCTCCACAGAGATAGCTGGGAGATCCAAGCAGATGAAGAAGACACTGAGCCTGCGTTCAGTGAATGAGTTTTGGAGGTGCTGAACAAGAGACAAAGACCAAGTTGAAAGTGGGTCTGGTTGCAAAGAGGAAAGGGAAAGTCCATTCTTGGTTGCTAGATAAAAGTTCCTCAAGTCCTGAGCTGGGGAAGATGCTGGGCTTGGTTTCTACTGTGTTTTAGTGATTATGTTGCTGGTGTGTACTCACATCAATTAGAAATGTGACTGCTGGAGTGTGTGTTGGGTAGCTGCAGGTTAGTTCATGTTGGCAGCACTGGAGCTCAAGGTGTCACCACCTCCTCATCTGTCCTAGGGAGCTTTTAGCTACAAAAAGGCTAAATCAAAAGCATCACTGAGTCAGTGGTGCTGAGGTAAGCTGTTGGCTAAGACATCCTGTGCCCTGACACATAACATGGAGCACAGCACTCTCCATAGACTGCTTTAGTGGGCCTCTGAGTTTCCTGAGACCTTTCCAAGCAGCTGAATCTTCTCTGCTGCAGGTTATGAGCTACCCTGGAGCTAGTTCAAATACTGCATCCCACCCCTCCCCTGTTTGGGCCTAGTGCTACTGGGAGACTAGGTGTGCCATGGACATTTCTAATGTCAGTGTGCCTTGGGCTGCTGTACTCCTCTTAGGCAGCTTCTCAAGCCTGATTCCTGGAATAGCTTTTGTAAATCACACTGGAAAACAGCAATAAGCCTCTAATACCAGTTGGCGAAGAAACTTTCTCAGCAGAGCTCAGATGTCAGAAAAGCAGGTTGCAGCTTGGCTTCCATTTGCACTGAATGTCTCTCACTGTGGGGAAAATGAGAAGAAACTATTATTTTGAAGTCTTTCATTGAGTGATGATTGATAAGAGCTGTTCATCACAGGGAAACTAATCCAGGAGTCAACAGGTGCCTCTTCTGCATTCTGCAGCCAGTCATGGGGAAAAATAAGAGGGAGCACAACAGGTTATTCCAATTTGACATGCAGTGCCTGGGAACAACAACTGACAAGTCCCAATTTGTGACCAGCTGCTTAAAAACTACCACCCAGCTTGGTATTATCCTTCTTCCCTCAGGGAACTTGTCTTGTGAAAAGAATTATTGATGGATGATTTCAGCATTCCTCAGGGCTGTGCTCATGGTGAAGTATCTGCCCCAAGTCCTGATTTCAAAGTAAATGATCTATCTCATAAATAATAAATAGCTTTCTTTAATATATTTGCTTTGTCTATAATCTCAATTCTTATATAAATCACTCCTTTTGAAGCTTTCTGCTTGGAAAGACCAGGAGTTTGAGCCACAAATCTTAGCAGAGATGATGCTACGGTGTTTTCAAGTCCAGTTGCATAATGGAGTGTCATATGTGTTTCTGTGCAGGGAGTAGTTACCCATTGAAATCTGATTAATAATCTGCGTTTCATACAGCTTTCCCTGTTAAACTGCACTTCCTTTGCCCTCAAAGAGCTTTGCACAAGGGATCCCTCTCATCCTGAGGGTTCACTTTGTGCATTTGCAGTGCCGCAAAGGCTTTTGAATTGTTGCAGGGCTCAATGGTGGTCATGGTGGGGACTGTGTGGCCTGGGTCCAGGCTGGCAAAAGTGTTGCCTGAATGTGCTGCCTGTTCACTATGGAGCACTGTCCTTGGGGACCCCCCAGGGTGGGCAGGGCCAAGGCTAGGTGCACTGTCCTGGCAGTTGGCTTTTTTCTTTTCTGTGGGCTCACTGCCTGAGACCACATCTTTTGGCATGTGCTGCATAGCCAAAACCTAGATATCCCATGGTGATGCAATGCGGCTTCCAAAGTACAGACCTTTAATGCTGCTTATCTCCCTTGAAGTAAGGACAGCCAAACCCAGCAGAGTTGGTTTACAGCTGCTGCACCAGAAAGGCTGGGTCTCCTCCAGCTCTCGTGATGTATCTATTGACCTTGTGCAAATGGCCCAAATGCATCAGGGCAGCCTAAACAACACTAAATGCATATATTTTGGTGTTTTGTGCAGGTAATAGGAAATAGCTGTAGCAGCCTGGTAGAAGACAGGGTCTAAGAGCCCCTGATAATGACAATATAAGTACATGTTGAAAATAGAGGGTATCAGCAGTCTTATCTGCTTCTTGGCTAATCTGTGCTAGTTAACTTCTTAGTAGCTTCCATTCTGCTCCTCTTCTCTCTTTCTTTTCCTAATATCTCTGACTAATAAGTCTAGAGCAAGGGTTGGCAGGCACATCCTTCTTCCCAAAAGGAATTTAATCTGAGCTATTACTTTATTTTCTTAAAAATAGGTATGTCAGGTAGTTCAGTTTTCCCACCATGCCCAGGAGCAGAGACATACCATTTATCTACCCCCTCTCCCCCCACCCTGTGGAGGTTGTCTACATAAGTATCAGTGGATCATGTCTCAAATTATTAATCTCTGTAACCCAGAAAACAAAACACAGTATTGCCAGCTACAAGCTTGGAGTTGCATCACTACTAATCACCTGTAGCTATTACCATCTGAAAAGCAATTCTTCTGTAGTTATTCATGGCTGTTTTGTGTTAGTGTATAAACACATAGGAGAGATAATCCTGTTTTGATGAGTTGCAATCTAAATAAGCAAGCTACACAAAGCATGGAAGAAAGCAAAACTGTGAAATGCCTTAGCATATACAAACTCTTAATCTCTCTGGTTTTTGGCTATGCTTCTGTAAAATGGAGTGATGGTGTTATCTCCTAACTTCAATTTAGATTTCAACCCCACCAGAACAGGGATTAGTTTCTAATTGTTGCTTTTTTGTCCTTTTGTGCTTCTGTTGTGCTGAGCATAAGATGTCCTGATTTTGATTAGGAGCTGGGGGTTCTGCTGCACAAAAAACTATGCGTTGGAGGGAGTGGGTATTTTCAGTTCAAGGAAAATTATGAGACACAATGTCATATGATCCACATGATGCTAATTGCTACCTCTTGTTGCCTCAGTCACTCTATATATGCAAATGTGTCCTGCTGTCTTGAGCTGTGCTTATGTAAAAAATGTGAGATGGAAGTTACAAATGCCACTCATATGATAATAAAATTCGAGGCTTTTGTAATGAATTTCGGAGCTTGATTCTTAAGGTTTAGGAGAACTATGAGAAGCCTTTAGGCATATTCTGCTGTTGTGGTTTTAAAAAGTGTACTAAAATCACTGATCTATAGAACTGACCCTTGTGCCTGGTACATTCTATTTTTTAATAAAGACCTTTTTACAGGAATAAGCAACTCTACTTTTTTTTTTGTGAAGAATGAAAACATCTGGGCGCATGAATTTTTCACAAAATAAAGCTAATCTTGTTCCTTTCCCCAACGCAGCTGATTCTGAATTGAGATTATATATAGTGCACTTTTAAATGCTCAGCTGATTTCTACACACAAGTGGCACCTGTAATAAAAACTTTAGCAAGCTGCTTCTGCCAATATTTGAAAACTAAGGAACTCATAAATAATGAAATCATGTGGTAACCTTGGCAGGATGGTGTTCAAACAGCCCATACTCTTTTGCTAAGTGTGAATTCAATGTGTCATCAGTCAATGGGGAAAAAATGCATCCATCCTAGATGCATGAGTGCTTGCAGAACGGGAGACTGGACCATAGGTGCAGCCTAGAGCACAAGGTGTGGAAGCATCGGTCGTCCTCATGCTCCCTGCAGTATTTTGGAGGGATTGCTGCCTGCAGGACAGGGCTACTGGGATCAAGGAGGAGGCTACTCCCTTCCTTCACTCAATCCCAGCAGCGACTCCTTTTGATTTGAACCTTGTTTATTGCCCTGTCCCCTTGCTTTCTCTCTTTGGCATGCAGGATCTAGCAGAGAGGGACCAGTAGCTGAACAATGCGCTATTCCCTTGTGCAAAGCTCCCCAGACTCAGTGGGAATTTTGCCAGCGCGAGACTGGATCCCACTAATGGAAAAGACTTACTTGGGGGAAGGACGAGATCAATGCACTATTGTTCCCTATGCTATATTTAGATGCATGTATTTCATAGAAATTTAAAAATTAAACTTCTACACCACATGTATCTGTAGCCCCTATGAATAATTGGAGCTATTCATTTACTGCACTGGCGTAAAGCACCCGTTGTTCAGAATGGGGCAGTGGCTTTCCTATCTCATCTTCCGCAATGGTGATGAGAGAATAATTGTGGTGGCAGCAGACAAAGGTACTTATTTTTGCAGAGATGACTGGCTAGGCTGGGGGTAAACTGAGCTTTGCTTATTCCTTCCCCACCTGGGTTCCTGGTCTGACTTGAGTTTTAATTTATTTTGCAGTTTAAGTTTGTAATAAAGATGTGGATTAATTTCACGTGCCTGGTGATCATTAAAGGACAGCTGCTCTTTGCTACTTCCCTTCAGCAGATAAATGTGTCTTTGTTATTTTTGTATTTGTTTTCCCCCATTGGTTCTGTATTTATCAGTTTTTCTAATTAAAAAAAACAACAGATGAATGGATGCTATTTCTGAAAAGAAAAAGCCCACTGCCCCCAGTACAGACAGTCAGTGTCATTTTGCTGACGAGATGCTTTGCTTTTAAGAAAATCTGGCATTTGAGCTTTTCCTTGGCTTTTGAGAGGAGCCAAATGCGTAATTCACTCGGCCTCTGTGCGCTACTTTTGAATTCTGCTGTAGCTCCATTTGCAAGAGAATGGCAGGAAGGATGTAAGGGGCCTACTTCTTTCTTGCGCTTGTGACACAGAAAGGAGGGGTGTTGGCTTGATTAACTATAAGCCACTGAAGAGACAGATGAAAAGTGGCAAAATGTAAATGAACTCTCTCCTAGCTACTTTCATTGTTTGCTGTCGCTTGTGTATAATGGCCCATGACACCGAAAATGCCATTTCTTGAAAACTAGTATTACGTAAGCTTTCATCGATGGACTCTGAGGGCATACCTGGGATTCTGGAGATGCATCTTTAGGAAGAGATAAATGCCCCAGAGGCCTGAGCATAAAATGAATGTGGTGGTTGCTTTTGAGGTGATGCTAGTGGCACCACTACAGGTGTTAAAGGGTGGGATACCTGCGGTGGATACCTGTGCACAATTTTGCAGGAGCAGGTTTTGAAACCTGAGCTGTTGGGTGTGATCTTACTGTGGCTTAATGTTAAAACTCTTGTTTTTCTAGCCTCAAACTCATTCCCTTGGAGCTGTAAGGCTCTAGCCAGCATAAACAGCTATCTCTGAATGCTGTTCGTTGTCTGACTTAAGTTTTGAGCTTCTTTTCCCCAATTTCCATGCTGATAAAGGTTGGAGGATGGTGAAGGTGTATGGCAGAACCACCAGCATGAGGCAAAAATGTCCCTTCTTGCACAAGCATGTTAGTGGGTCAGATCTGTTTGCGGGGGGCATCACCATGATCTGAACTCTTGGGAGGGTGGTCATAGAGAGGGAGTGGGCAAGACATCAACAAGACTGAAGAGCTTCAGGTTTCCAGGAGACAAAAATAGTGTCCCCCCCAAGGGCTACCAAGTGTGAAGTGGCACAGAGATCACTGAGTAGGGAGCTGTGTGAAGTGTGCTAATAAAAAGACACGTCAGGTGAAAAGTGTATCGAATATCTGCTGTAGCACTGGATCTCTTGGTTTACTTCGCAGTGAGTTTTTTATTAAACAAAACCACCCCCAAAACAACAAAACACGAAAAAACCCTCAACTGAATAGCAACAGACCTACATAGCTTTGTTATTTTCCCTACCTATATTATTCCTTTAATATTACGGGGGATGGCACACTTCTGCTTTTCTCTCCCAGATGTTTTCCAAGTTCTTTGAAAATTTTACAGCTGTTCCTTTTTTTCCCCACTGGTCCAACAGCAAAGAAAAGCGACTTTGCTTCTCTTAGCATAGATTCTACCATAAATACCTCCTTGTGGTATAGCGATGACAAGCAATGCAGTATCATGATAATTAAATTGCCTTAGATACCAGAGATAGTTGCCTGTAGTGGGTAAATGTAAAACATTGCAGAATTTGAGTGGCAAGGATATATTGGTAGGTATGTAAAAGTCTGCCAAACTTCAACAGATGATACGTGCTGAGGCAGTATTGTTAACAAAGTCTGTATATCTGAAAGCATCCTCTAACTGCAAAGGTAAAATTTGCATGCATTTTAAACACCTGATGGGGGTAGGGGGATAATGTACGCCCAGATCTCCTGATGGTCTCTCTTCTGCACGCAAGACTTGTGCAAGAGATAAGCAGTGCAAAACTTTGCCTTGGCACAAGTTAAATCTCGGCCTTGGCTAATTCACGACCTACCTGATTTGATCTGGTCTGCTCAAGCTGTGGCACTGTTTGCAGTGTGAGAACCATTCAGTCTCAGAGTGCCTAAGGACAAACACCAGACAAGTGGTGCACTTGGGATTTGAACTAGTGAAAATGGACAGCCATCAAGTTGCCGAGAGGTGCGGCTGGCATGACTTGAGCCATGGCACTACTTTCCTGTTGGACTGAGATGCAAATGGGATCACTGCATAATTTAAAGTTAGCAGCAAGAGCCAGTGGGGACATGCTGTTAGGGCCAGGGTCCCTAGCACCTCTGCGAAGCCCACAGGGCTAAGTGCCCCCCTTGCAGTGTCAGGTTGTTCTGTTCTGTGTCTGCTTCAGCACCTGAGCTGCACCCACTGCCAGAAGCAGTCCCAGCCTCTTGCTGCCCCAAACACATCCCCAGTGTGTGCCGGCACAGACGTACCTGGAAGCCAGCTTGGGAAACTGATCCAAATGAAACTAGCTTAGCAAATATGGCCCAAATACTTAGCTTTTGCTGAGATTAGCTTCCCAGTTCTGGTTTGCTGTGTGGCCTCCTGGTTGTTTGTGCTGGTCTCAATGTGGGGTGAGCAGGCGGACAGGGTCAGACTGTCTATTCAGGATCAATATGGCCTTATACTGCCCTTGAGATATGAAACTAGACTTCAGATTTGCTAAAATGTGGTTTCCTGTTTTTTTGCTGAAATGTTCACTTTCTTCTTCAATATTCAGAGAAGAGCACTGGTGGCCCTCAGCTAGTCAGTAACGTTCATCACAGCACTAAGCCTACAGGTTTATGAAACGCCAATAGAGGATAACATCGCCTGAGATCCATTAAGAAGTTGACAAGCTAAACCACAAAAAATTACATTTAAATAAGAGGAATAATTTTTTTTTTTCATAGGGATTATTTATTATTGGTGGACAATGCGGCATGAGAAGGTGGTGTGGAACGCTGCCTCTGAGACAGTTATTCTAGTGTCTAGAGGACCTTGGTAAATATATATGTACATATATACAAAGCCCTGGTATATTAATGGTGAATCTCTTCCAGTTGTCACCCAGTACTTGCCCTATTATTTCACATTCTTTCTTAGGAAGGGGGGGAAAAAAAACCCCAAACCCAAAAAACCACCACCACCAAAAAAACTGGGCAGTGAACCTAGAATGTGTTAGATCAATGCAGACACCATGAAAAATAACCAGGACATGCCTTTGTGGCTTTTGATGTTACTATGGCTGTTGCTGAAACTAACAGATGCAAAAGCTAACTGCCAGATATCCAACGTGTGTGCCAATGCTGACAAACCTGCCAGATGCCTGGCAGCTGGTCTCGCCCCAACTCCAGTGGCTCTCTTGTACATAGATTGCCTTTTGAACAAAAAAAATGTTTTTCTGAGCTATCTTATGAAAGCATCTTCCCATAAATACAGTTATTGACTTAAAAAAAAAAAAATTAATCTACTGAGTTCATGTTAGAAGGAAGAAGGACACTGAAGCGTTGATAATCTTTATCCAGTATAAGTCATCTTTTTGGGGTGTAGCTTAGTTGCAGGAATTGGATGGTCTGCAATTCAGAGTTTAAATGGCCATTCTGTCCCCTACAGTAAGAGTTGTTATATGTAAGCCAAGTAGGCAGGTTGGAGAGAAAAAGCTATTTGGATTTTTATAAACAAAGCTTTTGCTGTTCCAGGCTATGATGCTGAAAGGAAATCAATGTTTTTCCACCAAATGTGGTTTTATCTGGCCAGAATAAACAGTTATGACAGGATATTGGTGCTGAATTTATTAATAGTTTTCTCTAGCTTTGACATTCTGCGAAAAATTACCTGAGATAGCCAGAAAAAGTTAAATTCACCTCAATTTTTTTCCTTTATTTCCTGTTTAAGCTTCAGTTAGATATATGACAGTTTAAACAGCTGACAGTTTAAACAGCTGACCTGGAATATACCATGCAATAATAATAATTGTTTAGAAAAATTAGAAATACAGTTGAGGCTAGGATAAAAATATTCCCTGAAGAGGCATATATAACATGATCTGACAAGGAACAGAATCTCCACACCAACCATTAACTTTATGCTGGTATTTTTGACAACTTCATGCTGCAGCTAGTACTTAAAATTTTGAGGAAATACTATTTCTTTCTGTTCAGATTACGGGACAGGTGGGTTGACTTTCAGCTCTTACTGTGTGAGCTTCACTTCCAGGTTCTTTTAAAGTCAGATTTCATTTTGTCCATTGTTAAATTAATAAGACTTTGTTCTCCAAATGATGCTCCAAGATGTTCCGTGAAGGATGGGATTCACTGCAGTTTGCATCTGCAAATCTTTTATTGGGCATTTAGTACTTGGCAGGATGAGTGTTTTTTGCTGTGTGTTATGCTGCAAACCCTTCTGAATCTGTCACTTCCTTCTGTGAGCTTACCATCAGCACGCTCACAAGATGAGACAGTTTTATTTGTGGTATGAAGTATTTTATCACCTTATGTTTCTCGTTTATAAATTTTTCCAAATACAGACACCAATGCCACAACTGAATTCTTGTGACTGAACACCCAAGAGTAGCCTGATTATCTCTGAATTTATGAGGGCATCATTATAAAGGTCATAAATCTACAAACTTGTGTAGGTTTGGTGCAGATTGTAAGTAGGCACATCAGTTTTGGCACAGCAGCAATGCTATATGGTAATTTACAGATAGAAATAACTTTTCACTTAGCCAGGCTGAATTATACCACTGCTCCTAGGGTTTTTGAAGCACCTCTGCTTACTTTAAGAGGTATGGAAAGGAATGCTTTGAAAAATCAGTTGCTGTTATTATTATTGTTATATGAGTCTCTTTTAGGTAGAGGTAACTGTAGTGCTCTAGTTGCTCTTTGTTTCAAATATTCTATCAAAACCACCATTTGCTCTTTAACCCAAGCTACCGAACGTGCTGAAAATGAAAGAGCTCATTCAGGGCTGTGGTCCTGCCAAGCTGTGGCCATGTGTTTCCCAGGACCTTATTTACAAATGAGTTCCACCTTCCCAGACTTGCAAGAGATTCAAGAATATGAAATTTTTCAGAAGGATAAAAAGATTCGCTTATTTGCTTGCCCTGTGAAAAACTGTTTAGCAAGAGCACTGTGAGGTGTTTTGCATGTTGAATGAAGACTGAGAAGGAGCTAAAGTGAAGTATGTTGAAAAACTGGAAAATATAGAACTCTGCTGCCCTAGAGTCAAAGGCCTTAGCAAGTCTGCTGACTTGCTTAAGAACAGGTATGAGGCAGGATTTGATCTTGATTAGCACAGTTCCTTATGTCTATGCCAATTTATGCTTTTTTTTTTCCATAAAAGACTTTTTAAAACTTTATCGTTTGAACTGCTAATCCTATTCCTTTTCTGAATACCTTTAAGTGAAGCAAAGGGAAAGAAGTCAGATAAGACATGAGTGAAGCTGGTATTTAAGTGATATGAAATTATTTTATATAATTTTAATTATAATAATTATGAAATTATTATTTGTTCTGTTGTTCATAAAGGTGTACACAGGTAATGAGCCTGTACCTTGATATATGGTTGTACTGGTAGATGCTGAGGCAAGGCTGAGAAGATTGCTAGGCCAATTACTGCTGGCATATGGCATTAATGGATGGACTCTGAATTTCCTCTCATCTGGTATTTCCTATCTTGGTTTTGCTTAGCCTTATAGCTGTGTTAACATGCTCCTTCCTACTGCAAAAGTTCTGGCAGGAGCCTGGAGGTAGGAGTTACACCTAAATGGCAGGATGAAACCCCTCCAGTTGTCCCCACAGTGCTCTGTCTTTCTCACCGCCTTCCCTTTGTTGCCATCCTGCTATCAGGTAGGATGAGCAGGTCAGGCTGAGCAACAGGTACTGGTCCTGGTGGTACCAGTCCTTCTTCCAGAAGGAGCAGAAGTCATCCAGCAGCCACCTATGGAAGCTTTTATCCTGTCTCTGTACTGATGCGTAACAAGGGAATTGTGATCAAGTATCTCAGCATCCATCTACCTCCTGGTACTAGGAACGGCCTCCGCAATTGCATTCTTATGAAGGCTGCCTACCACTGTAGTGAGGGCTGGAAATTCATCAGGAGAAACATTGAAGAATGACAGTGAAAGGCAAAGGGCACTTATCAGCACAAGCTGCTTCTGTCCTTGGGGCAGATCAAGGAGTGTTTTTGCTGGCTTGCTTCACAAGAGTGTTCTTCTGGAAAATAAGCAACAAATCAGATATTTTAGTCCGTGAGGCTGGGAAGGTTTAGGTAAGCAGCCGGGATGTGGAGGGTGAGGCATTTTCTCCCAAGCAAAGGAAGAGCAAAGACAAGTGTGAGAAGTGGTAGCACGCCCCTAGACATGCCATCCCAGCCCTCTGCAGAAAATTATGTGCAAAAATTTGTGTCTGAAGGAACTGGAGAAACTACTGCCTAAGAAATTAAATGCTCCCCTGCACCATCTGCTTGAAACTTCCATTTTTAGGAAAGGTTTCCAGGAAAAAGTGATTTATGGATCAGGTTGTTCGGGAAAACCTTCATCTGCAGTGGGAAATGCTTTGCAGAAGAAACTGTTGAGGGATACAGCTGTTACGGTCTCCATCTCTCTATGTGGCTGTGATGCCTGGGCAACTGAATGCAGGTGGAACCAGCCCAAAGGCTGTTGCACAATTTTATTCTACAAGTGTTGGCTCATTGCTGTCAACCTTGACACAGACCGCCAGTGGGCTTGGACACTGCGGGTATTGTAGCATGTCAGCCTGCAAGGGAACAGAAGGCTGCTTTGATCTGCAGGGCAGTGAGGGGAGAGAGGGGTCTGGGCATGAATAGATGTGGGGGGCACTGGGAGCCCCGTATGGTGACCCTGTCTCCTCAGGGAAACACAGCTCTTGCCCAGGCTGTTCGTGGACACAATGCAGTAGCTTGCACTCCAACAGGGACACATCCCCTGGAGGAAGCTATTTAACAGCAAATTGGCCTAGTAATTTTTACTGATGACCTTGTGTTAATTAAAAGTTGCTGTATTAGTAAATCCCTTCTGAAGGCCAACTGTTGTGTTGGCATTAACTCCCAGACTCAAAATCAACTGCTTGTTTACTAAATCCCAGGGCAATTAAAACTTTTTCTTTCTTTTCTTCCTTTCATTTTTTTTTTTTTATTCAGTCCAGCACAAGCAAGTGATGAACCCTTTTCCCCCCTCTCATTTCATTCTGTCTTCTTGTCTAGCTGCTTGAATGGACCAAGTCTGGTAGACGTCTCCTTGCTAAGTCCTAGGTGTTTGTTTGCCTTACTGTGGGGTCTTGGCACCCCCATCCTAGAACAGCACTCTGAGAGGTGCTGTACAAAGAGAAAACTGGCAGTGTCCTCACTAAGTGTCTTGGTTTTAGTGAGGTGTTGGTGGTCATCTGGAAGCTCTTTGGAAATGGAAAATATTGGTTTGGAATGGCAATACTGATGTTGGGAATAGGTCATAGTGGGAATGGGTCTTCTATAACACAGAGCGGGACTGGACACTGGGAACAGAAAGATTTAGGCTTGGTTTGGGCAGACTAGTGGTTGCGGCTCCACCTGAGATGTGGCCAGGATCATAAACAGCCCAGAAAAGAGTTAAAAGGCTACTTGGCTGTTCCCATAGCAGCTGGTGGCATCCAGCAGCTGCAGTGGTGTGGTACAGAGCTATTCCCTGCAGGCCCATGTCCTCTGCTCTGGGGGCAGTGGGTCCTGGTGCAAGCGGCAGCACTGTGTCCTAAACAGATGACGCAGTTTCAGAACAGAGTAAACTTTTGGTACTGAGTGCTCCTTAAGGTTGCAGTGTGTATGGGCAGTGAGTGGGGCCGGGGCTGCAGGTGGGGTTGGGGTGCTGCTGTTCCCTGTTGGTGTTGCCGTGCCCAGCGCTGCTTGGAGGTCTTCTAGTATCTATGGATGCAGATACTGCTGGGAAAGGCTGACTCCTGATTAGGGAGGGTCGTGTACCTCTTTAATTAGCGCTCAGGCTGGAACATGGGTGCAGCTCGCAGTAGTAGTAGTTTACATAGAATTTTTTTATTTTATTTTTTTTTTACCCCACAGAACACAGGGAAGAGGCAAAGAATACTGCCAGAGACTATGTGGGGCTCAGCAGCAGCTCCTGTGAGTGTCATGCCCAGCACTGGCCAGAGCAGCTGCCCTGATACTGAAAGGGCTTCCACTCAGATGAGGCTGCAGCGGTCCTCCAGTTCTTAGAGCAAACCTGTGGGCATGTGGAGGAGAGGGCAGTTAAGACCAGCCTGTTTGGATGTACCAGTGGTAAATGACTGATCAACCGGATTTGTTTCTTTGAAATTATTGGATTTGTGGATGCGGGGGGGGGGGGGGGGGGGGGT
>JAVSBS010027804.1:98563-117236 GCA_033124195.1 Coracias cyanogaster | reverse complement strand
GCAATCAGATATTTACTGACTAATTAGGGGGTTCAGTCACGTTGTGAGCCTTTACAGACATAGTGGGCTCTGTTTTCAATGGCTCCCAAGTACTTTTGTAAGCCAGAAAGCTCAAAGCAACCCGCAGTATTCAATAAATTAGCTGAAGACTTTAAAAATGTATCTGCCTGATCAAGCCTTCAGTTTCTCTCGGTAATTCTTTCGTTTTAACATAATTATTGTGGCTGATGAGTTAGAGAAAAAGGCTTGGAAGGTTTACCAAGCATTAGGAAAAACACAGTTCATGTTTTAGTAGTGGGTAAGCACACTTTAAAAAAAAAGATATTTGTTGACTCATTGGGCAGTAGGGGTTTTTTTTCTGTAAAATACGTAGTGGTGGTTTCATAAACTTCCCACAAAGGCTCTCTCAGGAGTGGAGCACTGAGATGAATTGTTTGTGTCCTTCAATTCACAGTGAAAATTTTGTTCTTATTTCCAAAGGTCTTTTTTTTTTTTTCCCTGCATATTAAACAGAATATTTAAAAAGAATCTGCTTGTCTTCATGTGCTTGAGGGACTAATGCTCCATATTTCGCTCTGAGATTCAAAGCTGATAATAATTTTCTAATCTTAAAAGAGCATTTCTGCACAACGAGAGGGTGTGGAAAAACTGAGAATATCATTAGCATTTTAAAACCATCTTACTCTTACTGTCACAAAAGCATGTGACAGTTTTTTCCCCTTGCACCTTTATTTTTAAGGGTAAGCGCATTTAATTTCTAGGAGACTTCACCCATGACACTGAAGCATTTTGGTGCACCCAACCACACTCTTTGCAGATGAAGCAGGAGCAGAAGATGGTTTCGCCCATGCAGGTCCTGCTTGAGGAGCACTTGGCACCATGAGAAGATCTACCTAACAACAACAACCACCTTGGTAACTTCACAGCTGATGGACAAAACAGCATAGAAAGCCAGCCTCTGCTCCCCATATCTTCTTAATCCTGGCCACAAAGCGGTCCAGATAATTACTGTTATCTCAACAGATGTTTTTTGAAAAAAAGTACCTACTAATTTAGATGTTTCTTTTCACACTTGTAGGGTTAAGCAACAGGCAGGTCTAACCTAGATGCCTGCAAGGCTGAAGGTTGCTTTCCTAAGGAGTTACCTATCACACATAAGTTGCAGAGACCTGTGACAAAACATGAATATTGGTACAGGAGCGTCTTGGAGAGCGAGCACTGGAAGGGCAGTAAAACACAGTGGGTGCTGGTGGCATCAAAAGGTCATCAAAACCCCAGCATGTCTACATGTGTTTAGAGGGATGGCCATGCTGGGGGAAGAAGGACACTGAATAAAGCCTGGGGAGCACAGGAGCAGGACATAAGCCTCTGTCAGCTTCTGGAGTGTAGAGAAAGTCATGTCCACAGCCAGCACCAGCCTGAGATGGATGGAGGGAAGATGATCAGGACTCAACAACCAGCAGGTCCTTTCACTCAGGGCAACAAGTGTAGAAGTGGCCACAGGAGTCCATGTCTCTCCAAGGTTTGATGCTGAGCAGAGCCCTCAGATACATCCCAGTGCTTGTGCAGGTGGGAATGTGAGTGAGATAAATAAGTGTCAAAATAAAATCACTGTCCCCTGTGATGGACCCTCTTGCTTTCTCAGTGCTGTGACATTGCAGAAGCCCTTCCTGCAGCATGTTCCCCATTTTGCTAAGCCTCCAAGGGCTACATGTGAATCAGAGGCACAAAGTCTACCATGACAGGCAAAGCCCTGATGAACCACATTGAAGCTGGACACCACTATGAAGCACCCACAGGACAGGCATTAGCTCTAAGCAAAAACTACTCTCCACAGCAAAGCATGTAAATTTTCTTAGTTTTGACACAACAGAAAATACAGTCACCTCCAATTCCCACTCTTCTGCAGAAAGGATCAATTCTGGAACACAGGAAGTTCCACCTCAACATGAGGAAAAATGTATTGACTATGAGGGTGTCAGATCCTGGCCCTGGCTTCCCAGAAAGGTTGTGGAGTCTCCTTCTCTGGAGACTTTCAAAACCCACCTGGACGTGTTCCTGTGTAACCTGCCCTAGGGGAACCTGCTTTTGCAAGAAGGTTGGACTGGATGGTTGCCAGAAGTTCCTTCCAACCCCCCTACCATTTTGTGATTCTGTGAAATCACGTTTCTGATTTATGCCAAGCAGTTATCTTTTATTAATTTATTTTAATGCTCAGTCTGCCTTCCACTTCTTATTTTTCAGGTTCTCAGTAAGGAATCAAAGACAGGTAATCCACAAGGTACGGTGTCTTTGTTGATTCTTTGTAAGACATTATCAGTTATCAATACTTTACAGCCCTGCTGCTCACCTCATGGACCATGATCTGCTGTCATAGGCCTTACAGCAATATCTGCTTGATTGGTTTTCCAGATGGCTGTATAAATCTCATTCCCTGCAAAGATAATGGAGCGATTTGTGTTCAGCCTTGTTCTCCCTCCTTCCATGGTGAGACAAAGTTTGTCTGCAAAGACAGGAAGTGGCAAATGTTCACAGACGCCTGTGCGAGCCTGGATGTTCAGTCTCTTTTTCAGGTGAGGTAACTGTTAGGCATCTCCTTTGGCATATGCTCCTAATATTGAGCAAAGACGAACCCTTCCTCCATGCTTCTTAAATCTTGAGTAAAGCGTAGAAAATGTGATCCTGAGATTGACGTTGGTAACAGGCTTTGGCTCCACCTTAAATCAAGTGATGGGAAATAAATTTGGGAAATTCCTCTGTGGAAACACAATTCAGAAATGAAGTTCACTTGTTCACTTGGCTAAATGTTCCTCATTTGAATCTAATCCAAGATGATGATACACCAGGATGAACTTGAGAAAAGAGCAACATCAGTTATCTGTAATAATCAGATGATTCATGGTAAATTCTCCCGAGCTACAAAATAAAGAACTTTTATTTGAGCTTATTCAAGAATAAGACACTGCATTTAGCTCTTGCTCCTTTCTTCACGTGTGTTGTACAAGCAAGACATTCTTCTCAGGAGAGCTCTCGGTCCCTGGTTTCAGGCCATCTGCCACGTTCATTGCACAGCCCCGCACTGTACTTCTTGCCTGGTTGTATCTGTAGCTTCATTTTCATTCTGTTCGTTAATTTTCTCAAATTTATTTTATTTCCTCCAGAGGCTTTCTGAACGTGAACTCCTTCCAAGCTCTGGAGGACATGTTAGTGTTGCTGGAGAACGCCTTCCTTTTATAGGGGAAGGAAAGCCTGTGCATGGGAAGCCTGGAGGTGGAGCAAAATATTTTGGTGCTGATGACCATGGGAATAGTAACTGCCAAGCTGATTTCTCATGCATCATCCCAGATATCCTCTCTTCACCAGCCATTCCAGGAAACATTGCTGATATAGTGCAATTGCTAAAGAAGATTTCCCTGCTGTTATCAGAAAACGTCAATAGAGGAAAAATGCAGGTATTTACTTTTATGGCCTTCTAGAGGTGATTCTGAGCTTGCCAGAGCGCCCATACAGTATTTTGTCCTTACAGCCACTACGCAATGAAGTGCAAGTCACATGGAGATCACCTGGAAAGAGTTTCTAGAGAGGGGCATGTTTTGCTGTCAGAGAAACTGTTTCGCCTATTCATGTATCGTGAAAATACTCTGTGGAATTCACTGCTGTTAGAGACATGGGAGAGCAGTCCAAGGAAGGATTCATTTTTAAAGTATGACATGTTAGGGAAGGCAGACTTGGGATGCTGATCTGCAGTGGTGTTGTCATGTGTTGCACAATGGAAACTGGAATCTTTCACTGATTAACGCAGAAATCAGAGAGGTGGGGAAAGAAGTGTAGGGAAGATGATGTAAGCAGACCTGCAGAGTGGGTCAGTTCTAGAACAGAACTTAGGTGTCCTGATTTTTGCTTTGTGCTTGCTTCTCCAATCACCTTTTGAGCTATGACATGAAGAGGATAGGACAGTTTTGGTAGTGATCATCCCAGTGAGATGTTTGAGTTTGAGATGGATAACAGGAACCTGTTCATTGTCAGAGAAGAATATTCCCTTTATAGAATCATAGAATCATTTAGGTTGGAAAAGACCACTAGGAT
Source organism: Coracias cyanogaster (assembly GCA_033124195.1). Taxonomy (NCBI): domain Eukaryota; kingdom Metazoa; phylum Chordata; class Aves; order Coraciiformes; family Coraciidae; genus Coracias; species Coracias cyanogaster. The sequence goes on along the minus strand of JAVSBS010027804.1, from coordinate 113,150 downwards.
CATCAAGTCCAACCTTCATCCCAGCATCTCCCTGGCCCCTAGACCTTGTCTTGAAGTGCCACACGTACTCATTTTTTGAACACCTCCAGGGATGGTGACTCCACCACTTCCCTGGACAGGCTATTCCAATGGCTAACCACTCTTTCAGCAAAGAACTTCCTCCTAATATCCAATGTAAACCTCCCCTGGCACAACTTAAGGCCATTACCTCTTGTCCTGTCGTTAGTTACTTGGTAGAAGAGTCCGACAGCAGCCTCACTACAACCTCCTTTTAGGTGGTTGTAGAGATACATACTGGAGAGAAATTACTCTTGAATAAAATGAGCCTTTCTGGAGGCCCTGCCAGTAGAATAGTAGTTGGTTTCTTTTAACACAAAAAATAAATTATTTTTTTCTTGTTTTTTTCAGAGTTACAGCAGGATAGCAAATCATATTCTGAACAGCTCCATCATTTCCAACTGGGCTTTTGTAAAGGACAGAGATGCCAGTTCAGTATTACTGGACTCAGTGAATTTATTTGCTGGGAAACTTCTTCTAAGAAATGGGTCAGAAAGTATCCATGAGCACTTCATCTCTACAAAAGGCTACAGCATACATAAAAATACTTCAGGAAAGACCTTTGATTTTTCTATGGAGTTCAATAACACAGACAGTATCACTGGGCATGTGGTCATTCCAGAAGAAGAGCTTTTGAAGTTACCCAAGACTTCCAAAGCCATCAGCATTGCATTTCCAACACTCGGAGCCATTATAGAAACCAGCCGGTTGGACCCTGTTTTTGTGAATGGAATGGTGTTATCGGTGTCTCTGCCAGAAGAGCTCCAGCATATTTTGCTCACCTTTGAAAAGCTGAATAAACTGGAGAACGTCAAGGCTCAGTGTGTTGGGTGGCACTCTACTGAAAGGCGATGGGATAGCAGGGCGTGCAAAATGAAGTCTGACAACATCAGCAGTGTTGTTTGCGTCTGCAGGCATCACCGTCGGACGTTCAAATCCTTCTCCATTCTGATGTCCCCCACCTTGCTGCGAAGTGCAGTGCTGGATTACATTACACGTGTAGGGCTAGGCCTGTCCATTTTCAGCTTGGTGCTCTGCCTTATCATCGAGGCTGTTGTCTGGCACCACGTTACAAAAACTGAAATAACCTACATGCGCCATTTCTGTTTGGTCAACATTGCTGCATCACTTCTCATTGCTGATGTTTTGTTCATCTTAGCAGCTATTGTGCACAATACAGCCCTAAACTACCAGTTGTGTGTGGCAGCCACTTTTTTTCTTCACTTTTTCTATCTTGCCTTGTTTTTTTGGATGTTTACCCTAGGCCTCTTGATTCTTTATGGATTATTGTTAATTTTTTTTAAGATAACAAGGTCTGTATTCATAGCTACAGCATTCTCCATTGGATATGGATGTCCCTTGGTCATATCTATCCTCACTGTTGCTATTACTGAACCAAAAAAGGGGTATTTAAGGAGCGGAGCCTGCTGGCTCAATTGGTATGAGACAAAAGCCCTGTTGGCCTTTGTTGTACCCGCTCTGAGCATCATTGTTGTCAACGTGGTGGTGGTGATAGTGGTTGTGGTGAAAACTGGGAGATCTTCTATTGGAGAAGGCTGCAAGTCACAAGATTTGAGCAACATGATCCGGATTAGCAAAAACGTGGCGCTTCTGACACCTCTTCTGGGCCTCACCTGGGGGTTTGGATTAGCAACGATTGTCGACAGTCACTCTCTGGCATTTCATGTGACCTTTGCGCTACTGAACGCCTTCCAGGTAAACTCTGCAAGACTGGAAATAACATGTGCTCAGACTTAGCTGAACTTGGGAAGAGGTAGAAGACTTGAGAGGGGCTGGCAGCTTAACAAAGGATCTAAGCTTTTCTTTCAACTTAATTATTTTACCCAGGGCGTGCACTAGGCATCCTGCATTGACATAGTAGATGCAGAGGGGTGATGGAAAAAACTCGTTGGTGTGAAGTGTTACAATGAATTAAGGTGATGAATTTATATTGATCATAAAATGCACTTTTTAATGTCCAGTAATGGCAAAGGTGTCTCATCCTTATCATTTAACAAATACACAGAAAATTCTTACTTGCCATTGAAGATGGTTTTGTTTAACTCATCAGGATAATCATTCAGTGTTCCCTGACCTACTGTTGTACGCCCAGTCTGCCTTAGCTCTTCTTGGCTAATGCTGCTACTGAGTGGGTTGAGAAAGTCGTGGTATGTAACCCATCAGTCCAGTTCATAGTGAGAATTAGCATGGGTTTTATCTCCATTCTTGACATTCCCGGAGAGCCCACATGGCCTGGGTGCCATAAACTCATATTGCACATCGCTGTTATCTGAGTCAGAAGTGTTGGGATCTATCCTTAAGGAAATGGAATCTAGAAGCGTTTAAGAAACATCATGTTATGCTGGTTTTCTGAACTGGTTTTGCACTTTTTTAGGGATTCTTCATCCTGTTGTTTGGGACACTTCTGGACAGAAAGGTACGTGGGTCACTTCAGCACTTACTCTGGATTATAGGAACAGTTTCCACACTTTAAGAAATTGTTCTCATTAATTGCTTTTTTAATCCACAGACAAGAGAAGCCTTAAGGATGAACTACCTTTCATCAAAGAGGAAATGTAGTCTAGCAAAGGTAAAGATTTATTTACTTTTTTCCCTCTTAATGGCTTAATTTACCAACTTACACAACTTATTTGTACATGGAAAGAATGGAACCATCCACTAAATCTTACCTAGTTTAACATTTTTAGAATCATGGAATCATTAAGGCTGGAAAAGACCTCTAAGATCTTCAAGTCCAACCATTAACCCAACACTACTATGACCACTAGACCATGTCCTGAAGTGCCATGTCTGCATGGTTTTTTATCACCTCCAGGGATAGTGACTCCACCACTACCCTGGGCAGCCTGTTCCAGGGCTTGACAACTCTTTCAGTGAAGAATTTTTCCCTAATATCCAATCTAAACCTCACCTGGCACAACTTGAGGCCGTTTCCTCTCTTCCTTTTTCTAAGGCAAGTGCTTGCTGAAGGAAATAGTGGTATCACAAAAGTATGTTGAGGATATTAAATACTAGAAGTGGCAATCCATAGATTTTTTTTTTTTTGACTGCTACATAACCTACTGCTGCTGTTACAAAATTAAAGATGGTATTTTAACCTAATCTCCACCTGCAGATATCAAAGCCCTTTAGGTAGAGAATGCATATGACTTTTTTTACCCATCTATAAAACAGATCTACCATAAGGTTACTAAGTAAGGAGCAGAGTTAAGAGTCCAGTATCCAAATGTAGTGACCTAATTGCCACCGTCATAAAAACATGGCTCTGTATGACAGCAGGGCTGCCCATAGATGTCGGAGGATTGTTCTGCTTCCAGCTGAACATCAGCATAGGATGGAAACCACCCAGAGCTCGGCCAGTATGTTTAGTGCTAATCAATGTCGTGTACTCAGAAGAGCTGGACGGGCTTTTTTGAAAGTATCAGGGCAATTCATTAAAAGGAAATGTTTAAAGCTTAAGGAAATGACTGTTTCAGCAGCTTCCTAGGAAAACATGGGCAGAATTGATGTGTTGGCACCACTGAGTTAGTGTTTCCTACCTCTGCTGGAACACTTTTATCTGATGTTTGTTAGACTTCTTTTGGTGCCAAGGCTTTAATGGCTTGGCACTATATTTATGAAAAGGAATCCCCTTTAGCTGTCTCACGAGACTCACCTGCAATGCTGCTTCTATCCGCCAAAGGAAACTGTATCAGGTCAGTTTGGACTAAAAGTTATCTCCTTGCTTTTCCTCAGTCTACTTATTAGTCATTCCTGCTGCTTGCGTTGAAGGCTGCAGTGTCTGTCAGTGTGTCCAAATACACTTGGTTTATGAGTTAAAATTAGATGGGTAAACGAAGCTATACCTCCCTTCTGCTATCAGCATCGCCCGGTGTGCTGTGGGTCATTTGGTGCAAGAAAGCCTCTGTGATTGTGCAGCTTCTGACCCCTCCTCTCTGCATCCTTCCACTTTAGCCTTCAGCTGCAACCAGCGCTGCTGTTATGTGCTAAGTTTAAATGCAGTGCAGAAACTTCTCTCCTTTTTAAAAACAACTAACAAAAAAACCCCCAAAACCCAGTAAAAAACCAAAAAGACCAACCTCTGGCCTTCTGCTAAAATTTACTGTTTCGGTACCTAACAGAGGAAAAAGAGGAAGGACGTGCTTGAGACCATCCAAATCCAGTAACAGTGAAAATGTTTCCCATCTGATCAGGCTTAAGGTCAGGATTGAAACTTTGAAAGTTAAAATTATCTCAAGTCACCACCAATATAATATTCTGGATGCAACAAGTGGAAATTTCACTAATCCTGTGACTCTGGAACATTTGACAAAGTATTAAGTGGTCTCACTGGGCAAAACTTGATGTGGAAACCATGGCTGCATGTGCCTATGAACTTGGGTTGATGTTGTCACTCACCTGGGTGGCAGAGACCACATGTAGGTGTTACCATTGCATAACAGAGAGGGGGGAAATGTTAGTCATCCACTTTTGTAAACTTGGGTGTAAATGTGACGTTTGACTCATGAGAGCTGGAAAAGTTTGTCACACCTGACATGATTGTTTAAATAAATAAATCTTGCTTCAGAGAGCTTCAGAACAGGACTGTATGTCTGGGGGTTTAATGATGAATACATAAAATATCTGGATGGGTTATGCAGACTTTTCCTTCAGGTCTGCTAGTTTCTCTAGACTTGTACAAGCCTTTCTTCTGGGTCAGATTGTAAGACAACCATCTTGTGGCATTTCTTGCAGGACTCTGAGGCACCTCCCATTTGAAATGTAACCTACACCTACAATGATGATATATCTGATCTGACTTGCTTGTTTCTTTTCTCCTAGTCCTAGCAGTGGACAGTTGTCTTCAGTGGATCTGGCCAGTGAGAGAAAAAGGAGCACTTTTTACACAGAAATCCTGGTTTGAGATGAGCCAAAGTGGCTGACCAGCCTGGAGTGTGGACAGCACTGTCTTGGAGCATGACCATGGGAAGCGTCATGAAAACCAGAAGAGAAAAGGCCCTGAACCTACTGTCAGGAGCAGGAAACTATCAGTGTTGCTGCAGCCCTTGGAGGAAACGTGCTGATATGTAAAGGTTGTTTCTTACCTTTGTGAAAACTGCTGTGAAGAGAGTCTGTCCTCGTTTGCCATTTCAGTGCTTCAATTTCTTTTTTTTTTTTTCATGTCAGTGCAATAAGGAGCTCTACTGCATGTGGAACTGTTCTAAAGTTATTTAATTTTGAATATGATGTACAAATGTTGAGCATTATCTGGCTGGTTTTGGCTGTATTTGATCAAAAGTGATTCTATTAGGTGGCACTATATTCATCATTTCCATTTGTCATCTATTTCTGCGTTACAGCTGTCCTCTCTATCTCTGTGCTTGTGTGTCAGAGGAATTGTACAGAGTCCTTTTTTGGTCTGTCAGGACGGAATTTTAATTCTTTCTCCAGTCCTTCAAGACGATGAGAGAGATAAACAAAAGCACTCTAAAAATAATTAGTTTCCCTTGTTAGATGTGGGAACGCAAACTTTGAACATGCTTCAGAATTAAGTGGATGGAGATCTCCAGTGTCCTCTGCAATGTGGTAACAAAGGAAATGGTTCATCCATGTGAGATGGTATATCTAGTTTCATTAGAAAATCAGTCCTTGGTCTGAGAAACTCTTTCAAATGGAAGTTTTGATATAAACATTATTGTCTTTTGTCAGGACAAATCAATATTTTCAAATGGAAATAAAGTTGAAGTTTTGTCATTGTTTCTAATAAGTGGTCCTTATCTTCCTTTACCAGAAAAAGTAGATAATGTCCTTTAACATTAGCTGGTATTACTTGAGTCAGAAATCACTCATCCCCTTGTGGCTTCACATGCATTTGAAATATAGGTTTAATAAAAATAATACTGTTTAATGTCATCAACACCCCTTTACTGAAGAGGGAGAAAAGTACTCTGGCAAATGAACACAGGGATGTGGGGCATGTGATCCATACTGTGGAAGAAACCCACAGCCAGGTGTCTTGTGGGGAGAAGCTGGAGCTCTAGAGGGAGTCTAGAGCAGAGAAGACTGAGGGGAGACCACCTCACTCTCCACAACTACCTGAAATGAGGTTATCGAGAGGCGCGTGTTGGTCCCTTTCCCCAAGTAACTAGCAATAGGATGAGAGGAAACAGCCTCAAGTTGTGCCAGGGCAGGTTTAGATTGCATGTTAGGAAAGGTTTCTTTACTGAAAGAGTGGTCAAGGACTGGAACAGGCTGTCCAGGGAGGTGGTGGAATCACCATCACTGGAGGGGGTGGTGCAGACGTAGCACTTTAGGACATGGTCTAGTGGTCATGGTAGTGTTGGGTTAATGGCTGGACTTGATGATCTTAGAGGTCTTTTCCAGCCTTAATGATTCTATAATTCTGTGATTCTATGAGTGATTTAGAGGGCAGAGCTCTGCCCTGGGCCATGAGACAGTTCTTGTCCCCAGGACTGTGTTGCTTCCTTATGGACTGTAGTCTTGTTACAAGAGACTATTCCTGCTCCTGTCATGCAGCACTTTTGCACTTTGGAGAGCTTTGATCAAATAGAGATAAAATTTGGCTTATGTGCTGCTGTAACTTAAATTTTAAAAGACTATTACCCCAAAGTCCACTTCTTAGTGTCAAGCATCTTCTGTTCTTTAGCTTCTTTTGGTCCTTGAAACACTTCAAGGGATTTTTTTTTTTCTTTCCTTCTCTTCCCTTCCTTAATAAGTTACATGTGTCTTAGAATTGTCTCTGTTAAACCTTTTTCAGCATCAGTAGCATCTCCTCCAAGTCCCTGCATGGCCTTTTTCAGTGCTGTATCAGACCTACTTGCCTCTCATCCTTGAGAGTTGTACTTCATTGTGGTACATCAGGTATGCCCGATTTATGAATCAACTACTGTATTTGAAGAATAGGTCAAAGACTGGCACGGGATGTGTAGTGACAGGTGAAGATGTTGGTCGGTGTTCAGCACGTGTCCGTGGCAGCCGTGAACCCTTGTATAGGCACCTCTGAAGGAAGGAGACCACATTGTGCAGTTTGCAGCGTGGAGAAAACAACTACTTGGCACCTGAATTTGCTACAATATATTTTAAGAGACCTCAGTTTCCCACCGCACTTCGGGACCACATTTGATTCAGCTGGTATTTCTGGTTCACTTGTTTTACTGTTAAAAGTGAAATTTTGTTAATGAAATGCTGGGATTTTTTGATAGCACCTGAAAATTTAAGAAAACTTGCCTTAACCTGACACCTTACCCTTCTCTCGCATGTGCACCCATGTTCATGTGAAACCACAGTCCACTAGAGCTGTGGATTTATAGACGGTCTCAGATGAGGCTTCCCATATTATACACATCCCCTCCAAAATCCCAGGAATTTCATCAGGAGTCTTGCCTGGGCCGTAGCACTACGAAAGGAATCTGTTTCCTCTGCAAATTGCAGAGAAAAGTATCTAAGCCATCTATGAAAGGGTGTTTGAAGCACGGTGCTTATTTTCAGAAGCTGGCATACAGCAGAGTCTTATACTGCCTTTTATGATCATTTACCTTATTTAAAAATACCTAGGGGCTTACAGAGAACTAGTTAATGCTAGAGGATGAGGATGAGCACTGAAATTTTAGTTGTAATACCCCAAATTAAACTGACTAGGAGCTTTTAATGAATAAATGTCTTTGAGAGCTGAAAGTAGCTGTCTTGTATGGGTTGTGAACTGGTATTTCTTTAAATGCCGTGGGCCGATGGCCCAGAGTTAATTGCAGCTGGGAGAGGGGAAGAACTAGGGTTGGAATTCTGCCAGCTTCCCAAATTATCAATGTAGCAACAGTCAGTGATTAATGGGTCAGATGCCTTGATGTGCAGGAGCTTGTTTGGAGCTGCTCCACCCTGCCTGCCAAAAGTGGTCAGACTTGAAAACCCCAAGTGTGCTCTTGTGCTCTTCTTCACAAGCTGTCACAACTCTTCTCCTTTGAGAAGGAGCCATAGATGCAGGGCAGCCGCATCCTCCTGCTGTGGGTCCCACCAGCTGCCAAGGAGAAAATATCACCCATGGAGGAGAAGTGCCAGGAGAGCACGGCTAGACCCTCTCAGCACTGTATCCCCACCACTGAGAACATGGGAGAGGTGCTGAAAAGGCCCTGGAAGGGGGTGGAAATGCCTCATTAGAAAGGGATCCTTATCTGTGCCATTAAGAGTTGTTCTATGGGAAACCATTGACATCACTTGTCTCTTTTTCCATGTTTATTCCAGTTCCTGTCTGGGAGTGAAGGAGTTTTAAACCCTTCTGAGTCCAATGCGAATTCAGAGTTGATAGAATCATGAAGTGCTGCAATCATTAATCCCCTTTGGACAACTGTTAAAGGTTGCACCAGACGCAGCCCCTCAGGATCACTGCCTCCTTCTCTGGCTCTAGTTTCAATGTTTTTGTTTAGGCTAATAGCACTATATGAAAATATTCATAGCACACCTGCAATCGGGTCAAAGTTACAAACCCAACAGTATTCGCCCTCCCTCACCCTGAGGTCAGACGTCCTGTTTGTGTCTGTAGGCAGAGCGATGCTGACGGCTTAGTTTACAATTTCTAATATGCTCTGCACTATAAACCAGATATTTTTGGTTTTGTTCTCTCAAGGGGAATATAATCAATATCAAATGTTTTTAGAGTTGTCTATAATTTTAACTTTTCTGTTATCTTTTGATGTAATCAAATCTTTCCATGATTTCGCCACTGGTTTAGTTAGAGCTAACTCCATCTCCAGCTGTAGTTAGAGGTGTTTTTCTTGAACAACTTCCATCTGGGCATAACAGAAACCTTTCTAATGGTGTGAACTTGGTAAATTTTTTTTATATACAATCTACATTTCAGGTCAGATTTGGCTGGACAATGTGTTCCTTCAGACCCCTCGGGTTCTCAGTGTATCTGAAACCCAGCTCAACTTCAGTGACACCTTGAGGCTAGTTTGAGCTTTGGGAGAATATGCGCGTCTCTTCTGATTTTACAAAAATAGTTCATCTATCACTAATTGCTGCAGGCACGTGCTAAGGTTGTTCTTTTTCACAACTGGAGAAAGTCATTTTAGGTCAATTTATTTACTTAACTGCTGCCAGTAAATGGGATGGCACTTTATTTGCTCAGCAGTGCTAAACTTGAAAAGCCCAGTGCTCTCTTGCTTGCTTAAGCATCAGTGTTTAATTACAGCCCTTCAACCCACATGAAAGATGTACATATACCCTTTGGGTACTTCTGTTTCAGGTTTAGACTAGTAATAAATCATCTGTTTGGGCTGTTTGAAGATTAAGCGTTGAACAATGGATTGATTAGGAAGATCATTCCAACCCTTGGGGGAGTGCAAGTTAAGTTTTATAATTTACTTCGTATTCATGCTGTAGTGTCTCTGGCCAGGGAACAGGCGAAGTAGTTACTGGGCTGTTAGAAGATTGAGCTATATTTAGCTTGAATCTTCCTTAAGAAGGCCAAGTTAGTACTGGAACAAAGTATCTTGAGAAGCAGTGAGTTTTCCTTTCTCAGATATTGCTGTATCAGGCTTCTGGTAAACACTAATTACCACAGTCTGTACAGTGGTGTGAACATAGTTCTTCAGCCTGTGAAACAGTTCTTTCTGGCCTTAACACTCCATAACTATCCCAGGCCTTTTTTCCATTGCAGCATTTGTCATCAGTAGCCAAATGTGAATGTCTAGTATCATAGGTGGCCATCCCCAGGCAGAGCTTGCTGCTTTGGCTGGCTCTTTGATAGCAATTGCAATGAAAAGGAAGGTGATTTAATTGCATCAGTATATTCTCATCGGTGCTGACCTTGTTATTAACCCTGCTATTCATTAGTAGTATCAATGGTGCCCATCCCTACTCCTGGAGTGTTTTTCTTCCAGAAATGTTCCATTGATGTCAATAGGTAGTCCTGACTTCTTGTAGTGGAAGCGAGCAGAACTGGACTTGGGGTGCCACTCACCTCCTTAAATCATGTCAGATCCATCCCACTGCTGTGCCTCTCTGAACGTTCATTATTTCCACACTAAAGGATTCATTTTTTTTCTGAGTAATGACAGTTACTCATGCAATCTTTGTTTCTGTCATGGTGTAGCTGAAGTTGTCCCACGTTGCTGAGATGCTTGGCTTGGGAGCTCTGGGACACCTTGGATTTCTTGCTTAGCTTCTGTGTTATTACAAAATGTTATCTTAATCTCTGCTCGCTGCAGAGAGCCCAAGGTATTCATCTAACCAGCTGGAGAGGTACAGCAGAAATCCTCGTTATCTCCTGTACTGCGAGTGTAGGCCCTGCTGGACTTAGCAGGAGTAGGGCAGTAGAACAGAGGATTTTGACCTTTTTATCACTAAGCTGTAAAGCTACAGGAGTATAATGTGAGTCAGGCTCTGCCAAAAGATCTGTTGAAGACTAGACTTGAAGGCTGACTTTGAAGTGTGCTGATTAGTTATAAAATTCCCACTGACTTTAAAATGAACTGCCAAGCTGTAAGTGTCTTGAAAATGTCTCCTTTTGGAAAAGGTTCACTGATACATATTTTTTTAAGCTTTTCATTTTTAGGCCGGAAGAAACTGTTGAGATTAACGAGAGCCTTCTCCTCTCAGTTGTGATCAAGCTACTTTTCAACCTTCTTTTGGACAAGCTAGATAGATTGACCTGTCTTTTTCTTTTCAGAAGAGGAGTTGTAGCATTGGATTTGTATTGATTTCCATTTTTGCTAGCAGATAGAAGAATTAATTTAGCACACAAATGCATCCTTCAGGTTACAAGCTGTGTTAAACTAATAGGAATTGGAGTCTTCTTCCTGTGAGGACTGTGCAAAAACCCTTGAGAAAAAAAGGAGAGTAAAGAAAATATTTTTGGTTACTGAGACTTAAGAAAATATTTTTGGTTACTGAGACTTAAGACACAAATACAAGAATGAAATTAATAAAATTCGTGGTTGACATCTGAAACAGATATGAGACGACTGAATCACAATGTTGGTAAAGGAAAAAAGTTACAAATCTTTAGGTTTTTTTATTAGCTCATGGGAGTCTCTGTGCTTCAGCAGCCAGCCCTTGAAACCCCATCTGGGACCTGCTGTGATAGTCAAACTGCAGCTGGACACAGGGTTCTGGCCGTCAGGCTGCTCTAAGAAGGTATGTGCTGTTGTGCAGTTCCACATTGTTGTGTGGTTCCTCTTGTGTTGGTCAGCTGCAACTTGTACCAGATCCATTTCATGGTGAGGCCCACAGAGGCTGATGGTGCAAAGAAGTGGGAGCGTGCTGTGAGGCAGAGGTGAGAAGTCCATGAGCTGGTACTACCATGGAGACCTTTGCACCAGGGAGCTTTGTCCCAAGGCATTTGGAATGTCTGTGGGTTTGGTATGTGTCAAAGGAAGATAGCAGATGCCTGAAACTAAAAGCAAAGGGTGATGCAGAAGGTGATGAGATATCCAGTGATTGTTCTCTCAGGTAGTCTGGGGCCCTGCAGTTTAAGCAGCAGCAGAAAGCAGCCTCTATGTAGGACACTACTATAGAGGGTTTATGAGTGATAAGTGTACAAAATGGGATGCTCCCGATGAATACATGACTCTTTTTTTTTTTTTCTAAAGGAATGTTTCCCTTCTTGTTGATCACAGTCCTCAATCACTTTAATTATAGAGCTGTATAATAGCTGGCACATATTCCTGATCACCTGAGCAACTACAATATTCTTAAAAATAAGCATGCTTTATGGAAATGGAACTTAGAGTCAGAGAGGACAAAGTCATTGCTTCCAGCTTTTCTATGAATAGTAGTTTGCAGAGAGGTGAACAAAACGTGAAGGAAAGCTGTGTAAGTCAAATGAGCATGACTTTCAGCTGAAATAGGCCTAAAATATAATTGTTCTGGTGATGGAACAGTCATCCCTCTGCAGAGATCAGCTGACCTGCTGTCAATCAGTCCTAATTTCTCCCAGTGCATAAATTCTCTTGGGGAACCTCAAGAAGTGAAGGGGATGTAAGCCTGAATCCTCCTTTTCTAAAATCGGAATAGATAATTGTATCCAAGAATAGCTCCAAGGCTGGCATCCTCTGTGGAGGAGATGCATGGAGAGTCTAAGTGCCTAACTCAACACTGGATGTATTGGACATGGGCACCAGCCCTGAAGCAGAAATGGTCACGGGTAGAGCTGTTCAGTGTCTGCTGTTCGGAAAGAACAAGAAGTTTGCCGTGGGGAAGGTCCGATACTGATTTGCAAGCCTGGTCCTGCTGTGTAGGATCAGGATAGAGTTGCCTGGTCAGGACACAGTTTTTCGGAAAGAAGGCAAAACCTTTTACTGATTGTGTGCTGGTCACATTGGGCAGAGCATAATCAGAACTGGGACAGTCCACAGCTCATACTCAACCCATTCAGAATCTTAGTGATGTAATTAATGTAATCCTTCCTGTAGCAAGGCATTAGTACTTTCACTTGTGGATCTAACTACATGTTTTCTACAAGGATTTACATATGATTGTCATTTATAATTCTGTTAAAAAAAACAAACAAACATGCATGCTATTTATATTAGTGAAAGTTGCTGATAACTTGATTTTCATAAAAGTTGACTAGTCCGATTGTTTATGTGGATGATTACTTACAGCATTAGGACTATAACCTTGGATTTAATTTCCTGAAGGTCTGCACACTGGTACCTCTATTCTCTGATCTTGGTTAACTTCTCCTTTGGTAAAATGGGGTAACACAGTCCTGACCTAAGGGCCAAATAAGAATATTTAAAATATGACCTATTCTTTTGTACTACGATTGCAAAAGCTCAGCATGATGGAGTCACAGACCATGGCTCAAGGGTGTATGTGATGCCACAGTATAAATGAATAATAATGATGATAGTGACACCGAGGGCTTCCTCCTCAATACTTTTGGTTGTGCATGTTTATGGAATTACACTTGGAAAGGTCTTGATAACAGGTAAGAGCAATATTTGCAAATATGTACCTGCTAAACAAGAGTCTTTGCCCCACAGAATTAGTTCTAAGTGATGTGATTTAGAAGCGTAAGATGATATTCCAATGTGGACAGAAAAGCAGGTGATTAACAATCACCAAAATTCTTAATTGTTATTGTTGCTGATACAAGGGGAAAAGGTGATCCTACAGACATTGTCTGGGGTCATGTGTTTTTATGAAAGAAGCTGTCAAAAATTGCATTATTTTCAACTGGTGAACTCCAGGCTTGAACTCTAGTTAGCTTGACATGATTTGACATAATTAAATCATTGTTTCCAGGAAATAAAAACAAGTTATAGGGCTCAGAGACAGATCTTACAATGACATAAATAAAAGAAAATAGTACAAAACAAATTATTGGATTGTTTCTTCAGGGGAAACCTATGATTTCCACAATGGTTTCTTCCTGATTTCAGACCAGAGTTATTTTATTGGTACAGTAAAGAGAAACCATGCAACGAAGAAATACAGAAAACAAATGCAATGAGCTTTGCTTGTTCTCTTGTACAACAGTGCAGTCATCCTAATAAGTTCATAAAACCTTGAAGTTTGAAAGAGCAACCCGGGCACTTGCTGAAGGTTTTCTTTGCCCTGATGTAAAGAAATCTGATACTTCAGTTGTTTTCCTCTTGATATTTCAACCAACCCAGCTTCTGTACAAGTCAAGAATGAAGAAAGCTTCAGTGCAACAAGATAGAGATTTGTAGAACAACATTTGAGACAAGTTCCATCTATTTCAAGCTTCTTCTGGTCTTTTCCTGGGCTTTTCAGTGAACCTGAAGCCTTTTTTGCAGAATTATTAGTGTAATAATTTTGTGTTAACTTCAGTTGTGTTACGTCTCCATTGAAAGGTAGCTGAAAGACACCAGTTCTACCAGCTTTGAGGAAGCTTTTGCCTATGAAGTATCCTGGGCAGGGTTGGTCTGTCTACATGCTGGACATTCAATTCTGAGCCAATGCATTAGGACAGCTTGATGAGAAACTTTGCTGTCAACAGATGCACTGAGTGCTGCTTTAAGTCTTTTTCCCCCAAAGAGTAACCCTAAATATGAAACTCTTAATGCTGTCTCAGGTTGCGTACCTCTGTAGCATCTTTAGGATGAAATTTATGATTTTATTTTCTTAAGCAACACGATTCTCAGTGCATTAACTTTAAATATTTTACTAAGATGCTGTGAAGATAGGAAATGGTAGATTTATTTGTGAATGGAAGATATTTCTTTGGCTTTATCATCAGACTTAAAGGTCTGTATATGTATGTGCACGTATCTAAAGATATTACATAGCCTTTCTATGTGCAGGAAAAAATAAATCTGTCCATGCAGTGTCATTAGAGGCTGTGCATAGAATAAATTATTTTGTTAACATCTTTATAGGGCTTCGGATGCTTAGAGCTATTAAAAATAAACCACTGAACCAATGAAGTGAAATATAGAATGAATCATAGAATCACAGAATGTGTTGGTTTGGAAGGGACCTCTAAAGGCCATCTAGTCCAACCCCCCTACAATAAGCAGGGACATCTCTAACTAGGTCAGGTTGC
>JAVSBS010027804.1:83716-98463 GCA_033124195.1 Coracias cyanogaster | reverse complement strand
TGTCCAGGTCCCTCTGGATGGCATCCTGTCCCTCTGGCATATCAACTGCACCACCCAGCTTGGTGTCATCAGCAAATTTGCTGAGGGTGTACTCAATGCCACTGTCAATATCATTAATGAAGATATTAGACAACACTGGTCCCGGTAGGGACCCCTGAAGGACACCACTTGTCACATTCCTCGGTCTGGACATTGAGCCATTGACCACTACTCTCTGGATGCAACGATCCAGCCAATTTCTTATTCACTGAACAGACCATCCATCAAACCCATATTTCTCCAACTTCAAGGGAAGGATGTTGTAGGGGACCTTGTCAAAGGCCTTGGAGACATCCAGATAGATGACATGGACTTGTGTGTGTTAAGGTTCCTCAGATAGTCATGAACCTTGTCCTCATTTACAGTGGGAGGCACTTTGTCAACCTGGTCCCTGTCTCGTGGGCCATCAACTTGAGAGCTGTGCGGAGAGAGATTGCCAGTAAAAACTGAGGCAAAAAAAGTCATTGAGGACTTCAGCCTTCTCCTCGTCTGTTGTTCCGAGTTCACTATTGCTGCTCAGCAGGTGGGGGACACTTTCTTTCACCTTCATTTTCTGGTTGTTATATCTGTAGAAGCCCTTTTTGTTTTTCTTTGCATCCTTTGCCAAGTTCAGCTCCAGCTGCTCCTTGGCCTTCCTGATCTCACCCCTACACAGCCAGGCAAGGTCCCTATACTCTTCCCAGGATATCTGTCCCTACTTCCACTGTCTGTGCAGGTCCATTTTGCCTTTATTTTGACCAGCAGGTCTCAACTCAGCCATGCTGGTTTCTTTCTTTCCTTGCCCAATTTCTTACACGTGGGAATTGAGAGCTCTTGTGCTCTATGGAAAGCATCCTTAAAGACCTGCCGACTCTGCTCTGCACCCTTGTCCCTGAGGATTGTTTCCCAGGGTGTTCTACTGACTAACTCCTTGAAGAGCCGGAGGTTTGCCTTCCTAAAATTTAGGGTCCTGACTTTGCTTTTCATCTGCCTCATACCCCTTAGGACAGTGAACTGCACTAGTGCATGGTCACTGCAGTCCAGGCTGCCTCCAATCATGATATCCCTGATGAGTTCACTTGCATTTGTGACCATCAGGTCTAATATCGTGTCCCCAATATCTCTGATAGGATTAAAATTTACCAATTTGTGGCCAGCAGCAAAGATGTGATATCTGTTAGGGCACGCATGGCTGGGGCTACAGAGTAATGCAATTGTTTGTTGCCTGTACTCATCTAAGAGAAGGATGAGGAAAAACAAAAATTAATTTCCTTTTTCTAATTTTTATCATTAAAGACACAGAGAGTAGCTTACTGCAGAGGTTGAGGTGACAGGAATAATTTTTCCCTAAAGGCTGACTGAAGGATTTGAAAATGGTAACTGTGTGGAAGAAGGAAAATATGGAAACAATGTGGAAAAAACAGATAAACCCAAACCATTTTGCTTATGAAGAAATCATGCACTTTTTGTTTAAAAACTGAATGTTTTAGAAGTTTGCTTGTTTATTAACAACAACAAAAAGCTGTTTTCTAGAGGAGCAGAAGGCTCCTCCACCCCCTCTGAAGTGGTTCCTGAGAAGAATTGAAAGCAATTTCATGATGAGAAAAAGGAAGCGAAAACAATTATTGTTTATGCATTGAATTCAAGATGAAAATCTGACTTTGAACCCTCACTCAGTATTTCCTGTGTGAATCCAATAATGGCTTTTCTTACCCTTTTGCTTGCTGCTTTTACCACCACAGGAACTTTCTGATATGCTTTCAGACTGTGTTTTTGGTTTTCAGTTCTCAGGTTGTTTATGCATATGTGCTCGATACAGCACTAGCAGCCATCTCTGAAAAGTCTTTTCCTGGTGGGTTGTGAGCCGAGAACCTTTGGAAATGTCTCGTCTGACTCTCCAATGCACTGAGAGCACCTTGCTAAGGCTGTGTAAAGCCAGAGACAAGCCAAGGCAGGGCGAGCATCCCTGCCGTCAGGGAATGGCGCCTAATTAAAAGTTTGGACTGTTTGCGTGACCTTGGTAAAAGAGGTTTATAAAAGTCAAAGTCATCTTGCTCAGCACATTCACACTTTCTTTCTCCTGACCAGACAGCCGCTGAAGGTGCAAGTATAATGGAATCTGTCATTTTAATGTCTTAGATTTTCTCCCTCTTTCGTCGGTGTTAGCACAAACCCACGGGGAATTGGCAGCGTGAGCTCTGAGCTCTCCGTCTCATGAAGCATCTCATTTATCAACCAGAGTCATCTGCAAAAGGAAAAGCAAAAGGTAATTTTTTGAAAAACCACAAAAATATACGTTTTAAGGGATAGTACACACAAACACCCAAACTTGCCCCCTTCATTGACCAGATCCTACACCAAAATGACAGGTTTTTCATGCCTGGGACCACATAACCTGAAATCTTCTCTGCAGGTATGAACAGTTCCGGAGAGGTATTACAGATGACATAGTCTCAGATCTTATCCAAGTTGTTCACGTCAGTCATATAACCATGTAACTTTAAGAAAAGCACAGTGAGTGTGTATTCTCCTCAGTCAAACAGATGTCCATCTCAGCAAGCCCAACTCCTGCCAGAGATAACAAGTGGAAAGCATACATGTGATTATTAAATACAGCCCGTTTTCAATGATCTATTATCATCCTCTTGTCTGTCTGTATGCAGGGTAATAATCCATCCTCACTGCTAAGCATCTCCTACACTACCTGAATATAGAATATACCAGGAATAATACTAACAAGCACCATCCCCTTGCTCAGGATTTGTAGAGATGGCATCTGCAGCTCTTCTTGCCTTTACCATTGGGCAGAAAAAACTTCCTTTTGTGAGCCAAAAGGTGCAGCCTGTTAATGCTAAGCCACTCACCTTGAAATGGTGCATGATGTTTACCAAATAACTTTTATTGTACAAAAAGGCAGCAAAGCCCTGCTGAGCCGGGGCGTTCGCAGCGTTTATAGAACTGACATCTTAAAATTGAATGATGGACCTTACATAAATATCAGTAGAGATGATAGCTTTTAATTTCATATGTAGCACGATACTGCTGGTATGAAATACATTGTAAATACGGCTGTGTTTTACTGGGAACTTTCAGAAACTTCTGGTATCTGCAATTGGCTTTGTATTTTCTGTAAATATTGACCTAACTATTTAGAGCAAGGGTGATGAGTTGAAGACCCCAAGCCTCATCAAGCTCAGGGGAAAAAATTCACCCGGCTTTCAACCTGAACACTTCCATCCCTTCACTGGGACTGTCACAGAATCATAGAATGGATTGGGTTGGAAGGGACATCTAAAGTTCATCTAGTCCAACCCCCCAGTCACATGTAGGTTATTGCTTTTTCTCAAAGGGAAATTTGGAGGAGATGGAGAAATCTGCAAATGGAGGCATTTGTAGCTGAGTGCTTTTCATCTGCTTTTGGCCAAGGCCTGCTGGCCCTTCCTCAGCTGTACGACCAATTATGCATCATTGTATGAGCAAAATGCCCTGGAAAAGATACATGTCTATCTTGTCCTGCTGCAGAGATGAGTCTAGTAGTGCTCCAGAGCATAACTGCATCTTTCTCCCGTGGCAGTTGGGTGACTGTGTATATCTGCTGGTACCATGGGTATGGACCAGATGACTGGACAAGGAGAAGGGAGAGGAAGTCAGTGGATGTCATCCAGCATGAGTCATAAGTCTTCTTTCTGTATCCTGACCGATGATTAAAATTTTTTTAAAAGACAGAACAAAAGAGTTTCAATAAAACTGGAACTCCATTCTGAATTTCATGCCACCCATCTTTTGTGGAAAAAGTTTGGGTTCTTTTCAATCTGTGAACATTTTTATAACCACTTTATGAAAGCAGTAAGTCTGCAGTCTCACTATGAGAGCATTCATTTTCAGATTTTCTTGCTACCAGAACCCAGCTTGCATACCTGCGTTCTGCTGAGCTCCTCGCTGATGTCAGTTGGGCTGCTCTTGATAAGTGCCCAGAGAGACTTTGGTGAATTTAGCAGTACAGCTTTACTACAGATTGTAGATGCAATATGAATAACACCTGTCTTCTCCAGTTCTGCTTCCTGTGTTATGGGCAATTATGAGCAGATGTTTTAGAAGGCTAGTTATTCCTTGCTTGCTCCATTTTCTTCCTTGGCACCTGTATTTGTTGCAGGCCCTTCCCACATGGAGTGTGGGAACTGATACCAATTTGGTACCTGTCTGATTGAAGGTTTAACTCAAATTTAGTCCAAGTGTGTCTAATTTAAAAAATGCCCAGCACACGCTTTCTCGTTAATCCACAACTTTCCTTCCCTCCACACTTGACACATTCTTCTTTTTTTCTTAGTATTAAGATAAAATTTTGCTGCTTTGCCTCTAGCACTAAATATGCTTTCAGAAAATCACCTTGTCTGAATTACTTTCCTAGATCTATTTGGAATTTTATGAAATCCTCTTTCACTGGGGCTGTCTGTTGTGGTATGAGATGTAATCAGGTATTAGGGAAAAAATGTTTAAAGAAATTCCTGAGGGAGAATAATGGAAACATCTTTTTGTCTTAGCAAGTTAACGCATGATTTCACTTTTGCATGTGTAAAATGAAGTACTTCACATCAGTGAAGCATTTTATGCTGTTGGTATTGCTCAGCCATGTCACTTGTACTAAGTTATATTAGAAATAGTAGGTTTTCGTTAGAAATAGGAGGTGATGTGGCTTTTTCCTCTTATTATCTTATTTCTCTTTAGGGGAAAATGTCAGTGTGACTTGATTAAATTAACAATCTTGAGGCAATAATTCTGACCGTGAACTTTTCTCAGAAAAATCACCCATATGTACTGATCATCTTGAACTTTAGCATGCATTTTGCATGTGCTAGTTTTGCTGGCAAAGTATTAATTAAGCAAACCTTAATTATGTTTAGCAAAACTGTGGAAAGCCAGTCACAAAGGTATAGACAAGTATCTCTGTCTTTGGTATTCTCTATGATGACTTGGGAACAGTAATCTTGGAAACTTAGAAATATTGTATCTATATTTCAAGACTCCAAAAATCTCAATGACACTGAATGGGAAGGAGGCACCCTGTAGTTAAATGGATGGTATCATAGATATATCAAATTATTACTTAGATAATTTATAAATTAAGAGTTCAAGGAGAAAATATTTATATGAGATGTCTGTGAGCCATTAATGAAATAATAGTACAGTTGTGTGAGAACTAGAAAGAAAACCTACCTACATCTTTCTGCTCCAGACAGTTTAAACATAATCTCTTTAGGTTTATGAAGCCTTATAGTGTCCTGATAAGTGATTCAGAAACAAATAATATTGCACATCGCAAACATATGTGTTTGGCATCCTATGGATTTTAGCCATAAGACCTTTCCATGCTCAAACAGACCCTCATTTTACTGCTGCTTTAGAGGGCTGCAATGTGGTAATGAATCAAAATAAAATTACAAATATATATTTATTATGTAAAAATTATTATATAATTATATACAAAAACCTTCTCCATCGTACATGTGAAGGCAGATGGACATGTTTCCAATGATGGATTAGAGGCTACAGCTTTCAGTGTTGGGATGTAGCTGCCATGTGGCGAGTAAAAGGGTCTGCCCTGGCTGGGAGGGAGGGTTCAATGGCTGAGCTGTCTTTGTGACAGTACAAAAGTAAATCTATTTTCTTTTCATGGCGTAGATGGACTAAGGATCTTATCAAAACACGGATAAAAATGGTTCGGTGAAATATCTATAAATGTTCATTGTTGCATGAGTGCCTGCCTCCTAGACAATGAGTTTGTAAAGCAGGAATTGCATTTAGGTGATGAGCAAAATATTCCCATGTGTTGTATGGTTTGAATTCATTGCAAGTTTGTCTAAAAATCCCCTCTGTAATAGTACCTTATTTATTAAATTTAATTTTCTGGTGAGAAGCCCTCTCCATAGGGCATCTCTCTGTGTACTTCCATGCTGAGCTGGGATTGAACCTCGGTGTGGAGGTATCTGTGTGCCACCCTTGTCTATGGAGCTTATTGACTACCCTGAACTGGGTGCCCTACATTTAAGGGAAATGTATCCTGCTTCTTCACCCTTTTTGGATACTATAGCACATGTCGGTATGGAGAGAAGGTGGCAGATGTCCCTCCTCATGAGTTGTGTTTGATTGCTCTTGCACAAGGCTGAGCACTGCACTGTCCTGGGTATTTTGTTGGCTACCCAAAGGGCAGATCAAGCTGAGGACCAAAGGGGTGTGAAGAGGAAATTATAATAATTTTCTTTGCAATGTAGTGGCCATTTCTTCTGTTTTCCAAAATATAGCAGCTAAGTTCACCAAGAGCTAAAAAGAATTGGTGCACCCACAGCACTGAAGATACAGAGGACCCTGGCTCTCCCAGAGGACATCCAGATATCCCTTTTCCCTGCCTTGCAGCAGTAGGGCATGAAGACACGATACCGCTGTTATGTTTTACATGGGATGTGTGCACTGCTTAGCTTTCTCCTTGGCCACGTTGCTTCGCATCCCTCCTCCAAACCACAAAGTCAAGTTCATATTCTCCGTCTCTGCTTCTCAGGAGGGAAGGAAAATACTCTGCCTCCTGAATGCTTCACTCACAGCCTTGTTTGTGCCTCTGTTTCCAGAGCTACTTTCTATCATAGCTCTATACTTTGCTTTTGCTATAAGTTCTTGGAAAAAAAATATTGCTGCAAAGAAGTGGAAAACTTTTCTGTTCAGGTTCCTGAAATAAATTGCCACTGTGCCATTCCAGTCAGTTTGATCTGCATTTCCTGGTTTTTATGAGTTTGAAATAACAAGGGAAATTACTCATTATTTCTTTTTTCACTCCAAAGATGAATGGCAAAATACTTTTTCCTAGAGAAGAGCCCAGTGGCCTTGGAAATATGCACCACAGCAGCTCTTACGAGCATATTTGTGTGCAGATGTACAGTGTATATATGATTTATACTGATGCCCTGGAAATAATCTAAGCAAGCTCAGCAGTGGCTGGTTAGTGTGTGATTCCCTGTCATGATATGCCTGAGTCTTTTTTAAAATCTCTTTACTTCAATAGGAAGATGTTAGCTATTTACTAGTCCTCAAGGGATTGCTCTCAAAGTTTTGAAAATTCCAGCCAGGGTTCTAGTAATTATCTTTTTTCCATCTGTGCCTTCCAGAGAACATTATATTGAAATGAGTTATTTACCATTTCAAAGAAGTTATTTGTTAAAGCATTTACTGCTTCTTGGATAGACTTTATTTTAAGGTCCAGCCCTCTGACTGGGAGCTCCCAGTACCCCAGCAGAGATCATAACATTCATGTGTCACCATTTAGAGAGAGAGACTGTGAACAGCAAGGGAATTAAAATAAATAAATAGACCTCTTCTGGACACTTGCAGTGGTTACAGTGAAGGCTTATCCACCATCATGAGTTTGCATGTTTTCAAATCTTTATTCCTTTAGGGAGAAAGTATTTTTAGGGGATAACACTTCAGGTTGCACATTTTTGCTGGAACTTTACTCAGTTGCTATGTGGGACATGAGGCTTTCATAGTGTGAAGACTGTAAAATTAATCCACTGAGTGCAGAGGGCTCTCTTATTTATGCAGAAGTTTTCTCCATCCCTCTGGTACTATGATTTGTACTGCAGTGAGAACACCCTAAAAGAACAGCTTGGAGAAAAGAAAGCTGGATCTGTTCTTCTTGGCTTTTACAAGACTGAACCAGGCATGGCTGCATACCATGGCCATGAGTTCTGGTTGCACCTTCACCTCTCCATGCTGCGGTCACTCAGTGTTCCACCTCTTCTTTGATCTTTGCCTCTAAGTCTGTATAATCTGAGTGTCTTAAGTAGTTGCAATGCCTCATCTGATTTTATTCACCCTGTAATTCTTACTCTATTAATTTTATCATCTCCCAATTAATCTACTCTGGAGTCAAAACTTCATCTTGTTAAAAATGTATGTATTATAGTAAAATAATTTAAAAGCGCATTGAACTTTCTTATGCTAAATATATGCTTAATATATTAGACATACTATAACATCAGAAGGTAGATTCTCTGCCTTTGTGCATATTGAAGTAATTAAATCCCCACCAAAAGCCATATTTTTATTTATACCAAAGCTTGTTTGATTTAATGATAGCTCACAGTTTGAGGACAATAACAGCATTATCTTTGCAATACTTGGTATAGTATGAACAAGGGTTAGTCGTTAAAAGGTCATTCTTCTGCTTGTGGAGAAAAGGTACAATTAATACAATGGCTGTTTCAAGAACTGGGCAACATTTTTTGATGTTGTTATCAAGACAGATCTACTACAGGGACAGATGTACATTTTGTTTCCTATTAAGTTAATAATAAAAAAGGCCTTAAAAACCACTTTGTGTTTACTCAGAACACCTAGACTGCTTTTTTTTAAGACTGCAAAAGTTCTCGATTCTTCCCTTAGTAAGAAGTGGAGGAATGATTCTTCTATTAGAAATGCATCAATGGCATGATGACTAGTCAAAGAATGAGATTTTATTTCTGGGAATTGATTCCTTCTACTACCTTTAGCGTCTTGTGTAATATTACCTTGAGGTGACACAAAAATGCTACTCAGGATTATTTGAGGATATTTTAATTGCTATCTTAAAAAAAAAAAAAGAAAGGAAAAAAGAAAAAAGTCAAAGCTCTGATAGGCTTTAGCATTTAAAAGGACAAAGTGTTCATCTTTACTAATGTTTATATGGTCTCCATTCTGCAAGATTTATTATTTCAAAAGTCATGCATATACTGTTTCTGGAATTCTGTGACAGTCTTACAATTTCACTGCTGTAGTTATTTGTACCCAGATGTGATGAATAGTCATTGTTTTTAGTAGCTTCTCAATGTAAATAAAAATCACTACTTCTGAAGTTGTGTGCTACAATACTTCGTATTCAGGTATCTAGCGTTAAGTGTATTTCATAAACCCCATAGACTGGAAAATTAAAATGTTGCTATTTTCTCAGAAAGTGATGGACATCTATAATTGCAGTTCTTTAAGTCCAGTAACCTAACTGTTACAGAGGCAAAAATCATCCTTAGCCAAATATACTGCTTTTGACTGACTTAAACCATCAGCAATAACACAGGTCTGTACCTATCCTTAAAGATTATGCTTAATAAGGAGAAGATTTAAACAGCGTGTGTCGGGTGCATTGGCTCTAGGAACATTAGCAGGATCACAGGTGGCTTTTTGGCCCTGATTCTAGCTGGTAGCCCAATGCTGTGGAACTCCTTTGGCCTCCGAAACAGTGTAGCCACATCCAAGGTACCTTTTGGGAACGGTTCCTGGCCCATGGTTGGAATTTGTTAGTAGGTGGCTGGTTTGTCTTGGCCAAAAGTGTGGCCAAAGATACAGCTGGAGTGTAGGTGACTGAGATTCAGTGCCAGGGAATGATTCAGTGCCAACAATAACATGGATGATGAAAACAGAGTCACTCTGAAGTCTGAAATAAGTGGAAATGGGGTGAGGTAGATATGTACCAAGCACAAGATATGCCCTTAGGAAACAGTGGCAAGAACTGCTCTTATGCTTTTCCCTGAGCTCAGCTTACCTTGACAGGCTGTGACATCCCATCACAGGCTCAACACAGACCTTCACTCCACTGCTGCAAAAAGCTGGATGGTGTCCTAAACAATATCACAGAAGTCTTTTAAAAAACCAGGGAGAATGAACCCACCAGGTATGTGGTATATAAAAAACCTCATCTAGGATGTAGCATCTCACATTGAATAGATGGATAAACCAGCACAGGTCCTGAAAGTGACTGTGAGCTGAGAAATGGAGAATCTCTCTTCACAGAGAAACTGAAGGTACTTCACTTATTTGGATGGCAAAATGAAGGTTGAAATTGTATTGGTTCTTTTTACACACTGGGGAAATAAATGCTGGAAAAGGGAAAAACTTATCAGAGCTACAGGAGAGTTTCAACATAATAACAAATAGGTATATGTTCAGGCTGGACCTTAGAGAAAGATTTCTAATCGTCACTGAATGGAAGTCAGGAACAGGCCTAGGGAAAAACCAAAAGGAACAAGTAGCCAAATTGTAAAAAAGAAAAAGTAATATGATTAGCTTACACACTTGTTGCCTGCAGTGCTTGGTGATTGAGATTTCATAGCTCCAAACATTCCTCCTATTGTTGTGTTTCTGCTTCATCTGGTTATTTATATAGCTCTGTAAATCATCTATTAACTGCATTGAAAATAATATCTTAATAGAGTCTCTTAGTATATTTTTACATCTTCTATTGATGTTTAGGTTGTATTTATATATTACAGAAAGAAAATATATTGTTTCAGCTGGGACTGTCAAGCACACACTGAGGCAAGTTGCCTTAGGGAAGTGCCAGTGTGTCTGTAGGCAGAGCCAAATGACTGGACACTGGAATTCTGGGTGAATAGGTGCGGGTCAGACAAAACTTTCCACGGACAACTCATTTGTCCTTTTTTCCTCTACTTTCTAGCAGCCAGAAAGCAGTTTATAACAGAGTGCTTTATAGGCAGGGATTATAGTTTATCAAATAGCAACTTAACAAAATACTTTTAATAATCCATCCTTGCAGTATGAATGATTTAAACAAAGAATGAGCATTTAGGATTAAGGGAATTATAACCTTGCATTAACAGGGGGAAACAACTAATCTCCTTTCTTGAGCTGATTTAGGACAGTAGCACTGGTTTTGTTATAAACAAAAATATTGGTAAATTAGTGGACAAAACGATACGAAGTCTTTGGTATTTTCTGCTCGGTGATTTTGCACTGGCTATCGTTTCTAGGATGGAACTCTGTTTCATGCTTGTTGCTGGTGATGGCATCTCTTGGATAGTCATCTACCAAAGCTGACAATGTTGTCTTCACCTTTCTCTGCTTCTGTGGCATGCCTAGACATGGCAGATGCTGTCAGGGTTTGTGGAGGCATGCTTGTCTATAGGGCTCATTCCCATTTTATACACTTTTTGACACCGCTTTTATAGCTGCAGAACCAGTCAGAAAGTCCTGGCACCCTGGAGACTGTCACCATGATAGAGATGTCATCGAAGTGGGATCACCTTAGCGAGCCCCTGTCGCCATTGCATGTCACACATTTTGCAAAGGTGTAAAACAGTAAAAGGAAAAGTGGTTTTATTTTTGAGGGAAGTGTTCGCAGCCTGCTGTCTTTGCTGGACTGCTTACATGGAGAGACCTCTAACATTCATCCTTATGTATAAACACATGGTGCTTATAAACACAGGAGGTTGTAGAGCAGTGGGTGTTGGTCTCTTCTACCAAGTAACTAGCAATAGGACAAGAGGAAATGGCCTCAAGTTGTGCCAGGTGAGGTTTAGACTGGGTATTAGAAAAATTTCTGTACTGAAAGAGTGCTTAAGCATTGGAACAGGCTGCCCAGGGAAGTGGTGGAGTCACCATCTCTGGAGGTGTTAAAAAACTGTGTAGATGTGGCTCTTCAGAACATGGTTTAGTTTTTATGGTAGTGTTGGGTTGATCGTTGGACTTGAAGATCCTAGGGGTCTTTTCCAACCTTAATGATTCCATGATTCTTTGATATACATTTAGTGACCTCCAAGAAAGTCCCAAAATTTGTCAGTATACAATAATACAGGAGCAGTAGCCCCGTAAAATGATGGTTTGTGCTCGTCTTCCAAAAGTGTGTTACACAGATGCAGAGACAGCTGCCTTTGGGCCTTAGAAGTTGAAGAGAGTGAAAAATTAGGAACATCAAACTCATATTTTGTTGCCTCTTGCACTCAGCTGTCTGCAAGTGTTATTGGTTTGTCCTTTGCCCTTTTCTCTTTTCCTGTGGTCTTCACTTTAGCAATTGTTCAATCTGGTTTTCTGTATAACTGCCTGTTCCCCAAGGTATGTCCTTGGTGTCTTCTCCCTGGTGGGAAGGTTTTCCTATTCTGTATTTTTTTGTTTATATGTTGTCTCCAGTGATGCAAAATGGGTGAGTACTGGTGTATTGACTCAAAAATAAACAGTGGTTGAAGTTTAAAGTGTGACTTGTCCTTCTGTATTTGAAGTCTGTGAAGATATCATGAAAGATCTGATGTTAAACCTGTTTCTAGCACAAACACATTCAAATGGACAAAATGGAACCTTTCATTTGTACCATTTCTCACAAAAATTTAGTTAATTTGTTCAAGCAACAGTCTTCTGCTGTGATTATTTTTTTTTGAAAACACACCTTTCATTTTAAATTAATTCACCAGAAATTAATTAATGACAAAAGCTCAACAAGCTAATATTTCACATCTCCAAGCCCTAATTCTGTTCTTTTAGTACCTTCTGGGTTACTTGAGAAACCTACCATTTTAATTTGCTGCCACCTCCTGTTGCATTGAGGGTAACGCTGTTTAGGGGTGGATTTTGGTAATACAGAAGTGTTAATTTGATGGTAGAGCCTGCTTACCACTCTGCTGCACGCAGAGACTTTCCTGCTACCATGCTTGCTCTTACACAGCTGGTATAATCCATGTTGGCAGGGCATGATGAACGTAATCCAGACCAAACACAACAGTCTCCAAAACTCCTCATGGCTACTTGTTTTTCTTTCTCTGGAATTAAATAGAGCATGGTAAATAGAGTTCAGCCTCACACTTGTGGGACTGGGGAGATGAGGAGACTCTGGTCCAAGGACTAAAAGGTGTGACATGCACAGGGAAGCAAGACTGCCTGGGAAGGGAGTGGGCAGAGTGGAAGAAAAAAGGTAAGTGACAAACAGGGCTGAGCCAGGGGCTGAGGGAGTGAATTGTGCAGGGAGGTGAAAAGGGACGATGTCCCTACTCTGAAGCATTAGAGAGCATGTTGGAGATTGTTGAACCATAGGAGGTGCAGTTTAAATGAATGAGAATGTATTTTCAGGAACTCTTCTGCTTTCTTTTTCTTTTCTTTTGAGCCTCTTTCATCTTCCAACCCATTTTACTTCAAGGCTTTCTCTCTTGCTTTTACTGTTTTTAATACCTTTGGTTTTTGCCTACCTTCTACTGCTGTTTCTGCCCATTCCTCATCTCTTTTCCCTTTCCTCTCTTTTGCATTCACTCTTTCTATCCTCTTCAAGAGATTCAGCTTTATAGAACAGAAACCATGTTTTTTCTTGTTTGCTGTGCCCAAAGAGTGCCCAGAGAAAAGCAAGACTTGAAAATACAATTTATACATATATTTGCCATTGGACAACTCATCTGGTGGCCTCAGCTTGGTTGTCCTTGTATTAAACTGGCTGATATGATTTAAATTTCCTTGGTCAGTGCACCTTGTTGGGGGTTGTGCAGGTTATGCAACCAAGATCCTTTCACTGTGATGAATAAACCAGTGACTCCAGTGAAGACTTATGAGAGACCCCAGGAATCAAGTGCATAGTCCCCTTTCTCTGTGGTTGCACAAAGCTTTACTTTTACATGAACCCTTGTGTCAGGATACAGCTGCTGGTACCTTTCTTTTGGCAGCAATGCTAAGTTTGGTGACTGCTTACTCTTGCTCTGTTCTCTCATTTGTGTCATGCAACTGCTCATAGAGCTTCCTGATAGGGGATAAATCAACTGAGGTGGATTAAAAATATTCCTTCTTTGTTTTCCCCCTCTCTCTCCCAGGAGCACAGACCTGAGGAAATCCTGGACCATTGACTGAAGATATAACAGCGTTGATTCAAGGATATGAGGCTCTATCAATAACTTCAGCTTCTCATCAATCCTTCTGTTGCTATTGACTCAAAAGGATGTAGTTGTGTATGTAGGCAAACATATACCAACCAGCAGGCTGCCAGTGTGTTCAAAAACTAAACAAAGAGGAGCTGAAATGAGAACCACAAAGCTGAATTATTCTTAGCTCTAAAGGAGATGTGGAACTGCACAAGCAGAGACTTTTTCTTCCACTTCCAATTAGGAGAAATGCATTGGGTACAATGTTATCAAAACTGCTTTCTAAAACCACCAGCATAAGTTAGATTAGTTTAACAAAATTTACACAAATAACAGGTAAGTTTGTAGCTGAAATAATGGCAGGTACAAACCCAAGTACATATCTCCAGCTAAAGATGCACAGGGAAGTGATTTACTGTCACAGAAGGGAGCTGCTCCAACCTGGAAATTTGGAGGTTCTCCTTGCTGGCAAGACACTGAGTGTTTTGAAGAGAAGACAGGGAGAGGATTTTTGAGATGGAAGCAGGCAAAAAGTTTAGGAGCTGAGAATAAGGAGCTGTTTCATTCTGTGTGTGTTAGAAGGAAGATTCATGTTCCTTATGTTCAAAACTCTGTTCAAGACACAGGTGAGTATCAAGTGCTCTTTTCTATAGAGCACTGCTCTTGGGAAAGGAGGTCAAGTAATTGCTGTTGATCATTTTGTAGTGGACTAATCAGGTTGGGTAACTTATAGAGCACAGTAATTAGCAGCCCTGTTAGGAGTCATGCTAAATCACACATTCGTGAAGGATCTCAGAGCAGAGAAGCATGTACATGTGTGTGCACGCATGCAAGCAAACAGGACCACTGGAAGAATCCTTTTGTGCTTAATATGATTGTGAAATTATCAGAGATGAATCAGCTGAGCTGTTATAAAATGCATCTAAAAATGCCTACTGAGACAATACATCCACAACAAAATGGTAGCAACATATAAAAGTAGAATCATAAAATTGTCAGTGTTGGAAGGGACCTCAAAGATCATCTAGATCCAGCCCAGCTCTTCCTACCTCTGACCTCTTCTCCAGATGGCTTTGTTTTTTC